>JAIPMN010023242.1:0-11569 GCA_020650975.1 Apostichopus californicus
GTACTGAACACATGGTACTGTACAGATACTGTACTGAACACATGGTACTTTACAGATACTGTACTGAACACATGGTACTGTACAGATACTGTACTGAACACATGGTACTTTAAAGATACAGTACTGAACACATGGTACTGTACAGATACTGTACTGAACACATGGTACTGTACAGATACTGTACTGAACACATGGTACTTTACAGATACTGTACTGAACACATGGTACTGTACAGATACTGTACTGAACACATGGTACTGTACAGATACTGTACTGAACACATGGTACTGTACAGATACTGTACTGAACACATGGTACTGTACAGATACTGTACCGAACACATGGTACTGTACATGTAAACTGTAGTACAGTAGTTTGCTATACACTTACAGTAAATGTGCACAGTTTTGCAAGATGGAGACAACAGGGTTCTGAACAGAACTTAAAACTTCATTAATAAGGGCACTAATAGGGAACCCCAAAAAATGTTAACTCTAGAGGGCAAAACTGCCTAGTATTTTTTTTTGTAGGGGGGGGGGTGGAGGGGGATCACTCTCTCCTTCTTGCTGTCTACTCATTACACCTTTGTTAAAGACACTTTTTCCTCCATCTTTTGTGCCTGTAATATTTTATTCTTTTAATAACAACGTGTCAGAACCTGAGGCATTTGGTGGCAGTCCTGTGAATAATTACAAAGACATATCAACGAGAGAGAGGGAGAGAGACACGCAGAAACGTAATAAAAGATCAAAGTTTGGAAACCAATCTGACAAGCATGTAACAATGAAAATCTGTTCATGCAACGCAGGTGATTTACTTCAAAATCTTAGCAGTTGGATGGAAGAGGAGTTTGCGTGGTGACCAAGAAGTGGGTTCAGTCAGGGGTTGCAGTGTTAAAGTTTCCACTTTCTGTAGCTCAGATAGATGAAGTGCAGATGTTCAGTGGAGACAGGTAAGAGAGAGCAAAGAGGTAACTGGACAGGAGCTAAATAAACCACAGGCTTGGTAGTGCTTTCTGATTACTGAACTCAAAATAAAGAGTTTTCAGTTTCAAGATCAGGCATCACCAGCTACCACAAGTCAGTAAGTAGATGAAAAGATCATAAAGGGTTTAAAATGTTGTTCCAAAAAATATGAATATCTGAAGGGAGCCGAGCAATACAGTCCGTGTTTACGAGAGGTACGGTACCTTGCATGATGTATGATCCAAGACGAGCAGCTTCCTCGAAGGAGCAGTGAAGTCGGCCTTTCTTCAGATCACGTTTCAATTGAAGGAAAAGTTGGTACCGGGAGATCTCCTCCTTGAGCTTGGTGGCACTTATGGGGTAAAACTTGACACGGAATTTGATGATCCTTGGAGCACTCACTCCTGCAAGAAAAATACATTTCACCAAAAGTTAAATGTAATAGCCCTAAAAAAAAAAATCCATTTTTTAAAATATTTTATACAAAGATACATAGTCTACAAATAACAGACAGCACAATTACAAGTAAGTTATACTGCTCTACAAGAAAACACTACTTGATTTAATAGTGGTGGCATAAATGTATGGGATGGCTTAACATTGCTGCATCAACAAAATCATTGTTGTTATTCTACGTTGAACGTTGAATGATGAATGAAGGCAGAAAAAGTTGCAAAAGTTAGCCATGCTGTTAGAAACTTTGAACATTGCTGCACAAATCTCTGATTCTCGACTCCACTATCTCAGCAAAAACATTTATCACCAAACGCCTCTAGATTTATATATATTTAACTTCAAATGCATTGAAATATATGTCATCACTGATACAGGTGGGGTGGGGATGGAGGTGTAGGACTGGTATAGAGAGGACTGGGGGATTAGGACTGGGAAAAGGGGGAAGAAGAAGAAACCTTAGCGAGTTTCTAAAGTATGAATAGTTAAGTAATGTAGAGGTGTTAAGAAGATTGCAAACATATCTTGAATGGAAGGGGGGGGGGGGGGTGGGAGGTTGATAATTTCAAAAATGATACACATGTAGCACCACTAGTCACTTTAGTTAAAAGAGAACAAAAGATGAATCCACCACCAAGTGCAAGATAGACTTTCTAAAAGTTATTACGAAACAGTAGGATTTCTTAGAGTATTGCTTTTGATCCTAGCTTTGCAATATTTTACCCAAAAAAGATAAAAGTTGACCAAAAGATTTGAAAATCCTGAACAAACTAACACATAGTGTCCCTCATGCTTTCAAAGATTTGTTTTCTTCAAAAAATCAAGTATGAGTTAACAATTTTAAACAACCCCCCACCCCAATCTATAACTTACAAATTTTGCTACAATAAGTATGAATCACATACAAGGCTAAACTGTTAAAGTTAAAGGTTAATTTTCCATTTTTCGCCATGTCATAATTTTATGAATTTCAAAGTAATAGAAAATTGTAGCACTGCATATATATATATACACTTTACAGTGCTCTTCTTAAGATTGTATATTTTTTTCAATAGTTGCATGAGATATACATGTGTGATGTTTGCATAATTTAATACTATAAATGTTGCGTACCTCTCAACACAATGGGTTGGAGTGGAACGAAACAATGTTGCATCTTGAAATGCCATAACAATACTGTAAAATTCCAGGCATTGCTGCTATCAATGTTAGTATTTATGTAGTATGTATTATTCACCACACGCCACGTCAGGAAGACTTCTTTAACATCGACGTTTGACCTCTGCGCACTTACAGAACGAGTCAGACTTTACATAGAGAGGCATGAGACATTTAACTCACCTTGGTACTCCCTAATTGATTCTCCGCATGGCTAAATGACTAACCTTTATTATACGTATATGCATGCCTGGCTAAAGCAGTACAAACTTGTAAACTTGACTTCAACCCGACAGATTGATACTGATTTTGTGCCAACCATGTCTCAGGCAGCGCATTCCCATTTTGTTAAGCTTAACTTGCCACAGGACCAGAGCTGTGTGAATGTACAGTACTGAGTATATACTGTACACAATGTTAATTGTCATATGACATCTCTTACTGAGGTACATGTGTAGGGAGATGTACTGTGCCTCACTGGGAAATGAAATGATGATTACTACTGTAGATGCAAGGGTGTACTGTATCCATCACTGTGAATTCAATGGATATATATATACACACCCTGGTCAAAGAAATGCCACAAACAACGTACAAAACAGTGAATTTAATGTAGTTCAAATTAACTGTAAGAATCATGAAGCAGCTAAGGGTTACACTTCTATGATGAGAGTGGATGTATCATCTCCACTGTCCCATACAAGTACAATAGAATGACCAGAAAATGGTCAGCTGTGGTCAAACTTGAACTCTTGATTTAATAACTTCCTTTCTATACTATAATCTATAATATCTTTACTGAGATATCCTGAATTGTCTAATGTTATCACTCCTCTTTATGGAGGTTAATTTCATTGGGCAGAAACTTCAGGAAAATAGTTATTGAAACTTTTAGCAAATTTATAACTTGCTACAAATTTTTTTTTGGGGGGGGGGGCAGGAGGGGAGGAAGAACACTGATTATTTTTGACGGAATTGATTTGTAAAAACAGGAAGCAATTAATATTCCGAATTCCATATAACAGATCAGTTAACTATATCTATCACATTACTGTAAACTTATTGAGGGTTGTGTGTTCATGCCAAGCAAAAGTATTGTGAACCTATATGCTGTATCTTTCATACTCAAAAGTCGAAAAAGCAACTTTGCACAGTATTATTCCACATGTAAAAACAGATGCTTATCCCTATAGATTAACTTTGATTACAATAATAATAATAATCAGCAGTTATTTTTACGACGCTAAAGCGACCACAAATGTGGGAGAAACCCGAAAGGGCTTGTGGATTAGAACTTATTCGTCGGGTGGCTTCCAATTCAACATTTTAACTCAAATTTGGAATCTTTTTCAATTTAGAAAGTCATTTCAGTATCAATTGCCAGCCAACCGTCAAAGCTAAAATGAAAGGGATTTACATCTAGTGTTAAATATGTTGGTTTCACGGTTCATCTTTGTACGTACTTTGACTTTTGAAGATTTTACATATATAATATGGGAAATACTGGTATGCAGATTTCAGTTCAATAACAAGCTAAAATGTGAACCAATTCAGTCAAAATACAAGACCTTTTGTGAAACGTTATACAGTATACAGTTTGTAATAAAATTTTGTTAGATATCAGTGTCAATTTCTGCATGCTCAAAAAGTAGAAAAATTAACTGAGCAAAAAGAAAGCCACCAATTACGAATTGTTACATCTATATGAACAACAATGAAAATTATGAAATAAATATTAACTCCCATTCATAAACACATCAACGCTTGTTAAATTTGCATAATTTTTGTAGTGTAGGGTAAATGGAGAACTGCATGGGATACATACATATGTGTTGAAAACGACAAATGGTGGGTAGACACACATTTCACAATGTAATACTGTACAGTATTGAAAGCATTTAGGCAAAGCAAACATGTACAACACGCTGGACAGGGCTATCAAGAATCTAATACTAAATGATGACAGCATGGATTTACATGTATTCAAACTTCCCAGGCCCATGACCCAGGAGTTTCATGAGGACTTAGACATGAACCCCACCCCCTTTCCCCTGCCCCCCCCCCACCCTTCAGAATTGATGCTCAGAACGCATACATGTAAGCCAGCTTGGACTATATTACATTGATGTTTTAGCATATAACTTTCTTGTATGTAATTGTATATCGTAATAATAATTGATAAACTCAGGTAGTAAGAAACCTTTTTGTAGAGATGATAAAAAACACTGATAAAAAAAACACTGATAAAAAACACCCACCTGATTTACAGAAGAAAAAACAAAACCCTAATTATAAAACTGCATATATAATGAAGAAAATTCAAGCGAATGCCAATTACTACCCCTTTCTTTGTCAGCAGGATGCAACTGTAGATTTTCTGGCAATTAAGAAGTCCCATAACCTGCAGGAAAATTTTGATAACCTACTTTTGCATGTATATACATACGATGCAGACAATTGGTATAACAATACTCTGAGGAAACTAATTTCAGTATCCAGAGTAGCAGTAATCAACCATACCTTAGCCATTTGTTTAGCAAATAAATATGACCTATATATCTGGCTACAAGCAATATTTACTTTACACAGTTCATTGATAACCCCATTTAATACCAAACATCTTACCATTATTCCTAATGTATTCAAAAAGAATCTAGCAAAAGCACTTTAGAAATACAGCTCCAGAAATTTCCAGCAATAAACAAGTTTATAAAAAAAAGTTGCATCAAGATTCATCATATCAAACAAATTTGCTGTTTAAGCAAATAACTCAACTGAAGCACACAAATGAGAAAATAATTTCTTCTTCTTCTCTTTTAACTTTCTTTTCTGTTCTTTCTGAATAATGTGGTTTAATGTTAGTTAAAAATTTATGGGTTGATAACAGCAAAAATTGATGGGATGTAAATTTGGATGTTTCAGGTTAATAGTGAAAGAGAGAAGTTAAAGGATTTTAGTGCATATATAGAATTTAGCATGCTTCATACTTACTGCTTTTTTGTTCTAAATAACAAAAACGAGTAAAAAAAAAAAAAGCAAACCGTGAAGAAACAATGAAAAAAGCAAGTATTTAACATGTGACAACCTTCCAGGGTAAATTCTGACAAGTTACCAGAGACTTTGTTACATTTATATACATGAATAGACTGTTGTCACTGAAGCCTGTCGTTCAAACTGGTTTGCTTTATGACCCCAACTTTTACCTTCATTTTGGCGACTCTCCAACGGTGCATGTTATGACCTGGGGATTGGGGGACCTATGAGGAGGAGGATGAGGAATCCTTACCCCCATTGTGAAAATTTGAATGATTAAGGGCACTTACAGTAGCTGCCAATTTGTGTTACATTTTGCAACTTTTTGTATCAGCAATTTTGTGTTTATCTTTAATATCTCTTTGATGACCGCCCAAAGTTTTTGGAGACCCTACTTAAATGGATCGCGCCCCCACACTTTGAATACCAGGGCTCTACAGTACTTGTACATTTGATTACTTTAAAGCCCAGCTCTGCTTAAAGTCATTGACACTGTAAGTTCCGTTCAACGCTAAAGCATCAACCAGCATTAATTTTGATAAGGTTTGATCTTCTATTTAATACACATAACCATTATTCAACAATGTCCTTTATTAGCTGAACTAGTCAAGATTAATTTCATAGTATTCAGAAACAGTCAAAATTTAATTTTGCCAAATGTGATTAAAAGTTAATATGATACTACTGGCCCAGAAAATCCTTCCAAATCCATTCTTAATGACACATACTGTACTTCAATAGTCCAATTCAAAGCTTGCTTCATCACCACATAATCTGTACAGTATGTTACATGTCTCGAAACAGAAACCTGGTGTATGGTAGTTGCACAAACTTTAAACGAAGTACCTTCTAATAGGGCAATTTTAGCTGACTATTGAAAATGTAAGAAATAGAATTCAAGAGTTTATTACACTGTTTAAGTGTGGGAGGGCTGTACTAGAACACAAGGTACTGTACTAAGCACTATCACATACAAGTGCTACCTACTTCAACCAAGTGCACAGAAACGGATGTGCTTAAAGGTCTACGTAACTTTGACGGAATTATTACGCGCAATTTCCTTACCTGTATCTTTGTACAGTCAACAAATACTGTTAGATTAACAAGTGTTGATTGACATGACTATACCCTGCCATTACACTGCCATAGGTGATTAAGGAGGCCAAATAAATATTTATCCAAAAAATTATTAATAATTATCAATAATTATTAAGTCTTGATTTTCTTTATTCTTTGGATGAACTTTCAGAATTGATCTACATGTATATTAAATTACAATCTTTTTAAAAGACAGGAAATATTTGTCGAAAACCCGACCTATTCAACACAATAATCTGAAACTCACAGCATGTATTTTTGACGACATGCTACTACAGTACAGTAGCACGTACTACAGTATAGAGCTTGTTGTAAATTACATGTAATGAACTGTACAGTAGATAGTAGCAAAGTTGCCACACTACTGCACTTCATGAATAGAGGCAAGTCACTGCTTGAATGACATATCAATGACATATCAGTTTTGTTACACAACAAAATATAAAGTTTTAATGAGTAGAAGGAAGCATTTGCACCAGCGGTTTTGAATGACAATTACTGCTCTTTTGAAATAACGAGCGGATCTATGAATTTATGAAACCAAGGCAAGGAAACAAGTCGAAGGTCAAACTTATTTCACATGATTCCCTACTGTGTGATACCAAGCATAAGAATTTTCCATACAAAAGCTCTCTAAAATTCAACAAAAAAGGGTTAAAAATAATACAAAGATTGAGAGGATAAAATCAAATATGATTTGAGTAAAAAGTTCCTGTTCCTGTTTTCATCTTTTTCTCTCTCTTTGAATTCATTCACACTTTTTTGTCCTTACTTGAAAAGAAAAGTCTTCAATTAATTGCATTTGTTCTACTGTACTCCTTTTAATAAGCCAACAAATTCGTTTTTGCATGTGACAAGTCTTTCAGCAGAAACAACGCAGTTTCATTATACTCACACAGACATTCTCCGACCCAGGCGTTATGCGAGGAGGAATTCGCAGCTGTATTTGAATATCCACAGGCCACAGCCGGTAATACCAACTAGCGGTAATTACTAGACCCTCATGTCTACATGGTGGCATTGAATATAACATGCATTTACATACATCAGGTGTGTCAGTTACAATTCTATTCTTAGCCTACTGCAGAAGAACATCTGTAGAATCTCATACCCTCATTTTAAACCAGTGTTTTGCTTTGATTTCCAGAGCAAACTTTTCAATACTACAGTGAAAATCTAAATGTTGTAACTGTTCATGGGTGATCAATTTTCTGGTCAAATAATATAGAAGAAACAGGCAATTCTTCGACTTTATCCTTTATTTGAGTTTACTTTTCATTTTCAACCACTTTCACTGCACAACTTGTATGGTAGTACAGACATCAGAAATTATACTCAGTCGTTTTGCTCACTAGAGATCTATGCACATAATCCTTATTTTTCTTTGCATTTTACTAGACAATCAATATCATCTCAGATTAAAATCAATCCAGACACAGAATCTATCATTAATAATTTACTGCCCATAAAATTTCCATCCTTATTTAATATATATGCCCTGCTGCATTTACTATTCAAATAGTTATCCCAAAATAGCAAAGAACATCAAATATTTCTCAGAGTTGCTTAATTAAGCAGTACAGTACATGACTTGGGTGCATAAGTTGTGCCTTCAAAATGTTAAAGTAATCGTTGTGCTGACAATTTTTTATGCTCTGCACTCTAGTTACAATGTTTTCACTGTAAGGTTTTAACCAGCAACGAATCCAGCCTTCCAAATGGGGTGTTGGTCTCTTCGCTCTCCCCCACCCCCTTCCCAAACCTGGAAAATAATTATTTAACATGAATTTGAATGTGAGAATATCAAGGACTAAGGAAACAGAATGGACAAAACAAATATTGCCAACTAGGAAGAAAAAAGTCACTAAACACTAAACTTAACAGTACAGTAGTAGCTATGTACACTACCTTAGTACCTTCCAGTATTCCTGGGAATAACCTTTAAACTTGGTTTGAGGATATTCTTACACTTTACCAATCCTTTACAACAGATAAATCTGTAGAGAGGGCAGTTGGATTGCAACAATCAAATGAGAACAAAAAATTTGGTGACTCAGAACTACCAACCATTATTCATTCATGAATATAAAGCACAATTATTGTAAACTTACCTTTGAATTGCTTGTACAATGGTTTTGTCAAATCGACCCAGCACTGAAAAGAAAATGGCAAGAGGAACTCAATTTGTATTGCCTTGAACAGAACCATGGACCTAATGGTTATAAGTGGAAACTCTAACAGTACACCAAGAGTTCACCCATAATATGTATGGTTGGTATTTCAATTGAAGAGTGCATTTAGTAATTTTAACAGCAGTGTTTTAACATTTTCTTGTCGGCAATTTTCACGACAAAAGATTCACAAATCTGGCCGACATCCTCTTCTTTTCCTCTCCACAAAGAAACAAGGGGGATCAATTGTTAGATTTTCACTTTGAAATAAAATGCTAAGCATAGGGCTATGTCACAGTACAAAGGCACACTGTCAATATTGTGAAAGTTAAGAACACATCAGAACATGTGTTTTATTTTAAGTAGCATTTTGATCTTTTTATGTTTAGTATAAACTTATATTAAAATCCCATTACAATGTACAATAGTTCATAAGCTTCCATTACTACTTTTCATATCAAATTTAATGAAACACATATCAACCTATTTCATGTATGAGATTAATAAAACTAATGAACAAATTGCTTCAACAATAAAATGTTAAGAGATAATCATATAAAATTGTTGAAATATCTAGGAGGCTGTCTTAGCTTCATCAGTTGCTTAATTTGAGCGATTATAGACCTGCACTGTAGGTTCAGTGGTCAAATTGTGGACTAAAACAAAAGAATTATTTTTTCTTTCTTTCATTTCAAAGCGGCATATTTATTTCACTATATACCCTCTGTTTATCTTTGTTCAAGTATCTCAATCCAAAGTAGTCCTTCTCTTCCAACTTGAGTTCCTTGCAGACATGGTCCATAAGCCTCTGGCCCTTTTCATCTTTCTGTAAATAGAAAAGGACATGAATGTAATTTAACTATTTTAGGCAAAACAAAGTCACATACATGTATAATAGCTATGTTCATGCAAGGTAATCGATAACAGTATCTTAAGCATAACCAAGGAATGATGGACCCTCAAATAACTTTTTAAGTTTTTCAGGCTTATTTCCCCTTGTTGGACTATTAAAAACCTATGAAAGTAGGTAGCAAACCAACCTCCCCCCCTCTCCCTCCCAACCCATCCCCGCATAGCCTACCTGTTATATTGCCTTGTAACCACTGTGGGTAACCAGTGAAGCCTATGTTGTAAACAAACAAATACATTTCCAGGTGGGGAAATGTGTTGCTAATGGTAAGTTTCCTTCATGGTGACCTTTCCTCTGAATAAAGGCAGTTTTTTTCAGGTTCTAATCTCAAAACAGAACTTACTTAGCCTAGGACTAGGTCGTGAATGATATTGGAACCACTGTCTTGCCAGACCAGATGCAAATCTCACTTAGCCTATCGCCCTACAGGGGCCTTTATTATTACTAAGGCGGCCAGAGTTCGTTGATATGATATTTTTTGCAGTAAGTTATGCTTGGCCTAAGTTACACAACATTATTAGAGGCTATGTGTTACGTTTGGTCTACTCTTACTTAAAAGGGAGTGAAAACTCGCGCAAAAGAAACGTCTAATGCCGGTAATCTGACCTAGTTTCGAATGTGGTGTAACAGAAGTGTTAGACACCACCATCGATCCCAGAAAATACACACGCAGCTTGCTACCGTCAGTAATTAGACACTAGTGTACAGTTACTACATGCAGCTACGGTCAATACCCATAACACAGTGTTAATAGCAGCGATGGACATCTCAGGTCTAGATAAAAGATAACAAGGTATCACGTTTCATTACTGTCTGCATTTTGTAGCAATAAGAAAAGAACTTCACTTGCAAGCAACAGAAAGTTAACATTTTCACAGGGCGACACGCGGTTTGGGGCGAGTCTTCAATGCTTTTAAGTAAACTTAGTTAGGGTATGACGTGACCAATGCAAAGGTAGCTTAACATCAGTTAAGCCTAGGCCTAATCATATTTTACAATCAAATAGTTTCTTTCCAGTAATGAAATTCTAACTTTGAATGAGCGAAATTGGGCCCCTCCATGCTATAGCCAAGGCGAGTAACATAAAACAGGCATGTAGGCCCAGGTCTACTGATGTTACCAAGTAATACTATAATCTAGCATAGGCTTAGACTAACGACGTTAGAGTACACCTAAGCCTAGCCTTGCCTAAAGACAGTGGCAAATACCACACATCTTTAACACAAACATTTTCGTTGCAATAATAACACAACATCTTCTCTTGTTCTCATATTTACCTTGTACTTGAATTCTATGTTATCCAAGGTACCGTCCAATAGTTCAACGAAACAAACATAAGATCCCGACATGTTTGCGTGTATTTTTTATCCAACTTAAGTTAGAACGTTCCTTGATATGTTTATTACCAAAATGATATCAATAAGGCAAAAAGCCACTACTACCAGACTACCAGTGAGTCATTATTCTGCAACGCACACTGTTTATGTTGACAAATATTAACGATTGAAATCACACGTACTGGGCGCTTAGCGCAGCGATATCATGACGTCACGAGATGTGGCAGCAAAGCTAAATGACTGACTACCTCCATCATGATAAATGGTCTTTGCTTTCCACTAATGTCGTGAAGGCGCGATAACAAGACCTATTTCCTTGATCATTTGTGACGAATCAGGGGCGTCGTGCAAAAATAAATTTTGGGGGGGCCCGTGAGCAGGTGATGACTATCTAAGCGGAGCGCCACCACGGGTTGGCGCGCAGCGTACAAGAAAATTTTTCGT
>JAIPMN010023250.1:6427-19221 GCA_020650975.1 Apostichopus californicus
CCTTTCATTTTTTTCTATGTGCGGGTGAAAAGGGTGGAAGGGTTGAAACCCCCCCCCTCACCCCCTCCCTAGATTTGCAGCTGACTACTACATGATTGCAGATCATAAAATGTCATACCATGGATTAAGAGATTACATTCTCAGTGATGGTTAAAATTCAAGATCACCCCTCAGACTGGTCCTAGATACTGTATTTTGACCACACGTATAGAAACAAAAACACGACTTCACATCTTGTCTTCATCTTCACCCAAAACGAAACTTTTGCAATATGTCATGATAGCAGAAGAACTTATAAGAAACTGCTTATAAACAGCAAAAAGACATTTCAATCCTAATACTACTTCTATCCTTTCTTGATGATTCTACACTGATTTACCATGGCTGCTTGTTTAAGTTCGACAATTTCTTCAAACTGTTCGTCCATCTGTCTTCTGATTCTCCCAAGTTCCTCTTCCAACCCTGCGTCATCTTTCATCCCCTTTCTTACATTCGGCCGCTTCTTTGAACCTTTTGGCTTTGTGAGTTGGTCCATCTTTTCAGTAGTCCATGGACTCTGTGGCCTCTTGGAGTGGTCCCTCTTCTGCCAACAGTTAAACCACATTACATAAATCTACTGATCAAACTTTTTTTGGATTTTCATTTACAGTATATACAGTATATATATGTTAGAAACTTTTCATGAATGTAAACCAAACATTGGTCAGGGGATGGAACACATTGTACCTTTATCTATATACTACTCAAATTCATGGATCAATACTTCCATATCAATAACTTAAGCTGGCTTTGGATGAGTTTGCAATGTTGCAATATTGACAAAATGGCAATTACAGTAGTTTATGGTGAACCAGTGACACATGACCAACAGAGAATACTTAATCAAAAATTGGTATTTTTTTTTACCTTCCTGCTTTATCAGGCATGAACAACTTTCAAACCAGATAAAGTGTACAGCAACAAGGTCTAGCTAGCCTAATTTGCATATAGCATTCTGGGCAGAAGTCATCAAGTAATGTAGGATTAACTACTGTATCAGCTGACTAGCACACCATTTAATAAAGACAAACACATTTCATCAAGTTTTTGTACAGAACTTGAAAGGTAAACTACTTTTCAAGTTCAATTTTGTGGTGAATCTTACCGATCTATTCAGTTCGCCCTCCAACATTTTACACTTCCTCTCCAATCTCTTCCGGCTAGCTTCGGATTCCTGCAACCTTCTCTGCAATGAATCCGTCACCTGGCGTGTCGGTGTGCTTGCCCGGGCAGGTGGGCCTAACTTGGGTAAAGACCGTCGGCTCTGTGAGTTATCTGAAGGTACAGGACTACCCCTTGGCGAGGGACCTTTTCTTAGTGATAAACTTTTCTTGGCGGAAACATTTATTGTCTGAATTGCATGTGAGTTGTCTTCTTTCTCAGTTATTCTGTTAAAATCTTTTGAAGATTTCTTTGAGTCTTCAAGAGATGATGATGAGAGGGAAAAACTCTGCAATGAAGAGATGACACATTTTGGGTTAAGTTTTGTTCCTGTCTTTACCTGCATAATTATACTCCATATACATATATAGACTGCAACGCTAATATCCTCATATCTTTTACTTTAAGTGACTGCTAACATGTACTCTAAGAGGGGTGAAATGTATAAAATCAATTTTAGGGCCATCGAAAAACTCACACAAAATTTGTTGCGATATAAATCATTTCTGGTCAGGGAAAATATGTCACAATATGATGCATGCAGTACCATATATGATATCTTTTATAATATATCGTTATTTATGTGATATATCACATTAGCCGTATGCTACATATTCAAATGGCCAAATTGTTACACAATCTACATGTAGTTAACTGTTCTCAGTTTTTCGCACACAGGCCTTTATTATGTTCAGTGTTTGGCGACCTACCAAAGAACATCAAGTCTGCTGTTAGTACAACTACATGTTAAAGGTGAAATAATTCCCTATGAGAGGAAACTAGACAAAAAGTACACTATATGGCTGCTCTAAAACAGAAGCATCTATAGAAACCATTAAGAGTACTACTGGAGTTCAAATGACCATCCAAACGTCTTGAGTAAACTACCAAGTCCAAAGTATCATTGGTCTCACAATCAGAGGACAGCTTAGCACAATCAACACACCAAAGGCACCAATATATATTACTGTACATGTCTTCATTAAACACATGCAAGAACTCAATGCACATTATCAAGGATTAATTTTAGCATTCAGATTTGTGCCTTTTGCAGCAGTCTTGAAGGCTCTGAACATTGTCTCTGTACTATATAAAGACTACATAGTTTATATACTCTGTGAAGAACTGTGTATATACATACAGTACATCTTTGGATTTTTGCATATAGCGTATACATAGCAACTGTGACCATGTTGCATCTTTTGTGATGCTTGATGCTGGATAAATTATTCGCTGACGTTATACTGTAATAGGCTTACCCATCTTAATACCGACATACATGCTAGAAAATATAAACAGATAAACCCGATTGTAAAAAGTATGGTATTTTATGTTGGCTGATTTGGATGTGAAGAGATGGGCATGTCTAAAATTGACAAATTATGTCTGATAGTGGAGTTGTCCACTGTGTAAGTGGAACCAGTAGGCATATAATTATAAAAATTTAAAAAAAGTGGAAAGGGAAATTGTAGATTATTAAATTTGAGCTGTTTGTATTTAAAGCCAAAAACATTTTTACCCACAAAGATAATCCTTCACAAACTGTGGAAATTGGCATATTTTTCTCTTTCCCTACAGAATAACAATTGCTTTCACAAGCTGTTGGATACTACTCATAAGTGTACAGTGTACGCCCTGTATACATCTAACTTCCACTTGGCCATGACCCAAATATGCCAACTGTTTGCAGTCGAGACTTAATTAGCCGTACCGTACCTGCTACACTGCAAAGTCTGCATGCCAAGCCGTGTAGAAAGCTATCCAGACAGCACGGCCAGAATGCTAAGAACAAAATCAATACTTAACAACTGAACTCACTTGAAAAATATTTGCACGATCTTCGCTTGCTATGTCTGTAGTTAATGGTTTGGATTTAAACGGAGTGGCATTTTGTCATTAATTAACGGCCATAACAGCAACTGCATGAATCAGTCGGACAGTATCACACACAGAAGTTTAATTTTGGCTAAAGGATACTTGACTGTACTTCATACATACATGTATGTGTTTATCATTAGGTAGCAGGCTTACAGTTTATTTAAATACCACACTAGACTGACAAACTAAACCCCACGATCCTATGGTCGTCAGCTTCTGATGTAACTTAGGAACTACAGAATGGATACAAATTATGGTATTAATACTGATGGTGTGAAAATAACTTACCTACTGTAACTTCCCTCTTCGGTAAATTTCACTAACAAATTATTTCAAGGTTTTTTTTTGCAGTATTTCCTGTACTATTATGACAATTTTATACCTGCCATTTTCTCTTAAAACTAAGGTTTTTATTTTCCTAAGTTTGAAGATATTCTTGGTTTAAACATGCAGGATTAATTTCATTCCAGTCTGTAAAAAGAATAACACAGTAAAAGCTAGTTTATAGTATATTTACTATTGTGCTTAATATGTAACTTATCCTCCATATATGTGGTACAAACCAAAAACCAACAAAACTTCTGCAAATTTACTTAAGTGACAAAGATAACATCCATAGCAGTCAGGAAGCAAGTACAAGGAAGCTTTTAGTTTTAAAGTGGTGGGGGGGGGGGGGTATAGATGGCTGGCATATTTGGAACAAGAAAAGTCGGAATTCTTACTAGATATGTGAATATTACAGTGCAATGTTCAGTGCAAATTAATATTTCAGAAATCATTGAGAATGGATTAATGGAAAATTACACTTGACATTACCATGGTAAAGGTACTCTACTCTAACAATCAAAGAAATTCACTAAAATTACAGATTTTCACAAACTAAAGACTGAATAGGTTAGCAGGGCATGAAACCAATCGTTCTGAGGTCTACAGTTGGAACCAATCATAAGTCAATAATTTTAAATAAACTTATTGGACATATTTGTCCTTTGGAGTATAACGTCCCACCGAACACTTCAATGATATCTGATTCCAAGCATTTATAAATGTAAACACATCTAGGATTCTATGTCAATTACTGTGTATCTTAACTTTAAGAATATAAGAATAAAAATATCTAGGATACCATTATTGATCTTTAAAATAGTCACCTTTTATCACATCTCTTCCAGAAAAGAGATACAGTAAAATATTACAACGTTGAGGCAAACACAGAGAGCATAACAATAAGAGACAAGCATCTAAATTAAAAGGACAAATATCTCTAAAGATTCCTTTCTTCAACACAGTTCATGCACAGCTACTACTGTGTGCTCAAGTGTGACGGTGGTCCAGTGCACAAAAACTAAATAGTTATATAGTTATTACTTACAAGTAGGTACGCATTCACACAATGAATCGCAAACAAACAATGAAAAATATATATTTCTAAGCTGCCAGGAGTACATAATTTATCACCCTAGACAATATTTATTTTTACTTTTATACATAACTAGTGAAACAATCAAGAGGCTTGACTATCACTGTGAGACATCCATGTTTGATCTTGAGAATGAGATAAGGTGTTGTAAATGTATTTTGAGAATTCAGAGTAAACAAATCTAGAAAGGTCATCAGTTCAAATCAATACAACAAACAATGTCTGTTATTTGAGGTTGTGCTGAGTGACATCAAAGAAAACCAATTGAGTGCAAAGGTTAATGTCATGAAGGAAACATGAAAACTCTGATGGTTTTACAGATCACTGGCTGTGATTCCAGCTCAAGAGACTAAATTTAAAATGTAAATCTAGGCAAATACGGTAATATGGATCGATTTATCCTGCATAATAGTATGCAAATTTGGGAATATTGCTTATATATCTATGCACAGTTTGCACAGATGTTAAAGCAATCCCACTGTACACAGAAAGCATAGTATTTTTAAGAGACACAAAGTTCAGATTGTTGACAACTGCTACACAAAATTTGAACACTAACACTCATTCCCTGGTTAATTATATATGTGGTACAAAATTGAGGCTTCTCCCAAATCTGTTTTTTTTTGTTTAAATGTGACACATACAAATGCTAATGTTTAAAAAAATACCAAAACAAAATGGCCCATTTGAAATACCGGAGATGTCACCAAACTGTTTCCAAATTGTCGACACAACTCACAGAGGTCTATAATTCATAAATTACAGCAATGAACCTCTGTTTGATCAATACATTAATTACTAAACCTTTGTTTCCCTTTTTACTACAAAACACAAAACTAAAGAAAACCAATTTTGTGCAACTGTGTATGTAGCCTAAATCATAATGGGCCTATTTTGTACCCAGAACTTGCAAGTTCAAAACTTCAGAGGTGATACCACCAGTTCCACTTGGTAATTTGAATGCTTTCTTTCCCTGTGTTTATTCCTGTAATAATTATATGTTTTAGATTTGGAGGGGAAAAAATCCCCTTAATAGGTTAAGTACAAGCACAAAATTCATTTGAAAGCAGCTGAGGTTGAAAAAAAGTGGCATTTCACAGAAAACTGACAGACATTATACTGTTTTTATGTTGCAACCAGGTCAAGTATACAAGTATTATCCCACGAACACACATCTGGTATCATCTGACTGTCAATTGTAACAAACTGCATACACAAACCTTGGCAGTACAGTGAATAAGTATGTTTGTTTACAGTACATGATGAATGTAACTGCAGCAAAGTGTGGTCACAAAGATGATACGACTTCTGTTGATGATACTGACACATTCCACAAATAGAATTCTATTCTTGATATGCCTCCCTCCCTCCCTCCCATCCACCCTCCTCACTCCCTTCCCCTATTTCATTCCTGTCCCTACCTTTCATAACAAAAACACAATATTAACTACTGTAATATTAACTTTCAAACTGCCATCAAACTTACAAACTGACTACAGATTACTCAATTTACTCTCAGGCAGATTTCAAGCTATATATTACTTTTGTGAAGGCATAAAAGATCTTCTCATATCAATCACATCTCATCTTTTTTCTTTCTTTTTTTTCTTTCTATTTTCATGTTGGGCATGTATTGTGCCTATAAAACAGCATCTTTCATCACTGTATATACAGAAAAATCATAACCATATAAAAACTTATTGTACCTCAATTCCGGAAGCGTTTCTCTTTGAGTTGTTCAAATTCTGAGATGACTTCTTTTCCCAGGTGTCTCTGAGTTTGGTAAGGTTCAGCCGATCTAGGGCAGAACTCTTTTCCATCGTCGATGTTTGAGCATACCCCGCCTGGTGACCGAGGTCCTTCTCCAACTCGGCAATCATTCGATCTTTAGCTTTTATCTCATCAATCTGCACCATTCATGAAACGGTAATAGAATATACAAAATCTAAAAACCTCATCATGCATTCAACCTTGACGGTCTTAACAACCTGCTACTACTGCATAGCAATTATGACAATGTACTGTTATGCAAAAAGCTTGAGTCTATTTGCATAGTTCAATCATACGAAAAATGCAACTGAAAAAACATCTTTCCGTGATTATGTACAAAACAGTCCAAAATATTAACTGGAGACTTGTATTTACCTTTCAATTCATTTCTGTACCATGTTATGCTGTGGTGTGTTTTATTACACTGTCACTATGCCTAGCTACAGTAGCTAGATAGCACCAATACGCAATGTCTGCCACTCTCCCTCTCTCAAACAAGGACGGTTCCCTTAGCAGAGGGGTCGAATCGAAAGACACATCTTGAAAATACCCCCCAGGGAATAAATTATCCAGTATCGCATAAGGTAATGCTATGCAAACTTGGCAATTTGCTATACAAGTACAAAGGATGTATAAATATAGCAAATTTATGTACACAAGGAACCATAGCATTCTGCTACCATATGTACACAAACTTTGAACGCTAAATTATTCCATGGTCCTTGAGTCATGAGTTCATCACTGGCATTTGAATCTCAGTGACGGAACCGAGTCCATGTGAAAGTGTTCACTTTGTAGCCTATGATGTCTTATTCGATACTTTTTGGATGAATATTTAAATTTTGCATCTATATAACTCCTTCTGCTATGAGAATGGCCCACAATATTAGCAAAAAAACAGTTTATTGTCATGATTATGTCATTACTAACTACACAACAGTATCAAAAAAGAGTGCAGAGTTTGTTATCAGTTAGTTTGTTCTATATTCCAAAATAGATTTCATAATGATGCTTTAATATTCAATACATCCATACTGCTATCAAAACATTGCATAATAAAACATGACAATCGTTGCAATGATCTCTATCCTTAATCAGAGCCAGAGCGGTAATATTAATTCCGATACAGTAAGTGTCCATTATCGGGAGCAGTGGATTATCTAGATTTCATAGTTAAATTCCCTTTCAAGAAGGCTAAATCCAAAAAATGCAAGAAGGGAAAAGTTGTCATATTTAATGTACTGTCTAGCATTAACTATATACTGAATAGATGACAGCTATAAAGTGTTCATTCAATAGTACAACAATCACATGACAACAACTTTAGGGACTGCCATTGTGTGACACCTTCCTGTAGTGTGTAGTGATTTTTACTCACACTGATTTGGTATAAACAAACTACAAAAGGTGTTTATTGATTGTAGTGGTGCAATAATCCCCCTCTGTATTGATTTCCTGATTCTACCTCCTGAGGTGGTCTACTCCAATTAGAGTTGATATATCAATCTGCCAAAGTGGTCTCCCATCTCAGAAAAAGTAGCAAAAAATGGGGGACAGGAAAGACATCTTCTTTTATATCTCTTTCAAACAGGATCTAGATTTTTTTTTGTGGCTTGTATGTTGAAGAGCTTGAATGGAAAGTACATGTGCCGCATTAAATTAAGGTAATTGAGGCAACTTAAAAAGACCACTTTAACAGACCATCAAAGACCAGCTCATGAAATTTGTTTACCTGTGAGTAAAGAGGCATGTTTTTCAAGTGACTAAAACTAAAAGTGCCATGGATGGCCAATGAGTCAGCTATCTAGTGAAGGGTAGCATTTTCAAAGTGAACACCTCAAGCATATTCCCCATACAATGCAGTCACACACCATTTCATACAGTCAATATACTAATAACTTGAAGTAAGCTTTGTTGAAAACAGTACATTCTTTAGAATAACATGGAATAATTATGTAATTGTTAAAATTCATGTTTCTTTGTGTGTTTGATAAATCATGGTGGACGTTTCATTTAGATCAATTTGCAACCTTAGTTTGAGCAACAATTGTTTTGTAAAGTGCAGAGAAGTATTTTATACCATCTTAAATGTTTGATGTAACCACACAGTTAAATCTACTAAATGCAATATTAGTTTTAACCTCCTTTATATCAAATTTTTAAAACAAATTTTTCAAAACCAGTTGAGGATACTGCAATACCAAACAGCACACACAAAAAACAAGCACAGAGCATTTGAAATTTTACCAACCATGGAAATTAACACACAAAAAAAGTGAAATGAAATTACCAGGATGATAATATCCTTTCTGGCTTCTTTCCTAAGTTGTTCCATCTCTCTTTGATGTTCATCATTCAATCGTCTCAAGTCTTCAGAACTACCACGACTGGCTAACCTTTCCTTGGCTAAGTCTTCCTCAAGTCTTTTTCTATTTTTGTTCAACTCTTCAATTTCTTGCTTAAATCTTAAGAAAAATAAAACAAAACAAGAACAATGATAAGAAAGGATATATATAAAAGTAGCAACTGACTTTTTTTCAGGTTTCTTCCATTCTTCATTATTTCTTCATTCATTCTTTATTATTCATTCTTTCATTATTTAATAATAAATTATTTATTGCAAAATACCATGTATTAGGGAAAACATCTATCAACTTTAAAGTATATCTGCATGCTTGTCAAACCACAAGTAACTTTACTATTCCCAGTAGTTCACTTGAGGTTTTATGTTTAGAATAAAAACCTCGAAGCATTTTTTTCCTTCTTGTTTATTCTAATTTGATTTTTATTAGGCAATTTATAGTTTGATTAACATCTTGGAAATGAGAACAAAACTATAATTTTTTTGTCCAACCATGAAGCTACTTTTTCAGACTTAAGTAGCACCAATGACAGTATTTGCAATGGAAACATATATATTTGCTAAAATTTCTCACCTCGTTTTCTCGGAAGAAAAGAGCATTTTCACTTCCTCCTGGACCTCAATACGAGCATCGTCCTGCAACCGTTGGATGAAAGCACTCCTCTCTTTACTCGCCTCTTTGTTGGCCTTTGTGAAAGCATCTTTCTCTCTTAGAATCTTACTTATCTCAGCACTATGCTGCTTTGCCAACTGAGCCTTAAGGCTTTCTAATTCTCGGTCCTTCTCTTGGCTCAGTCTGTATCTAAGATCGGATAACGCATTCTTCGTTTTTCCCTGCTCCTCGTCTCTGGCCTTCTGAACATCCTTAATTTTTTCACGTTTCAAATTCTTGACATGAGAAGCATCTTCATATATTTGTCTTTTCAGTTGTCTTATTTCATCTCTCAGTTGTTGGACTAACAGAGAAGTCTTTTGGTTCTTTGAGGTATCTCCACTTTTCGTGGAAGACGCGGCACTTTGTATTCCTTCTTGGTCTTGAACAAGTGAGCTCCTTGCTTGTGAACTTGGCCTTGGAAGTTTGGAAGCCCTTGGTGTTGCATCCATGATGTTGTAGTTACTCTACCGGTCAGTAAGAACATCGTCAGCCTCAAGTTGGTCAACAGACCAGCAAGTATTTTCAAGATTGTTTTGCGTCCAGGCAAATAAAAATTTGCATCTATGACTGATACCTGTTAAAACGAATATAAAAAGAACAGAAAACGGATTGAAAGACAACAATCACATTTCAGAGATAAATTATGGGAATTATTTACATTCTAGATGGCAAATACTATGCAACTTCCTCCACAGTAGTTACAGATGTATGACAGTTGTCTGACGACAGATGCTAAATTGAGACCACAATTTTTTATTCAGTCCTACAGACCTACAAACTGTCTTTCACAATGGTAGGAGAAATTTACATTGTTTACTTGTGACCTCTACAATAATATAACTAGAGTTACCTAAAGTAATTGTCACGCTAACATCAATAGTGCTGAAAAATGCAATAGCACAAGCATTTTTATACATTTACCTCCAGAAAAATGAAGTGGATTCTTTTCCACATCCCAAATGCAGGTTGAAACATACAAGTGGGCACATTCCTGATTTAAAGTTACAAGAACAAAATAGGAATCGAAGTTCCACTGGGATAAACACATATTGGGAGATCGTGAGATTGCCTTAAAAACAAGGAGACTGCTGGGAGAGTTAGCCGGTCTGTTCCTGTCTGACTTTAGCCTAACCCTAACTTAAGTCAGGGCTGATTGAGTAATTGTCTGCTACTGTCCTAAGTAGAAAATTATGTAGGCCTAGCCTATATAGTCTTCGTAACTTTGAGTTTTTATCTTATTAAATTTATTTTCTTGGCAGTTGTATTGCCTGTGTGAAGGAAACAAGAAAGCAGTGCCTGCAATGGGAACATGCATTGTGTATGTCTTGGCTAGGCTCTACGCTGAAGGTAGGGCAGATATATTGTACAGTCTGTAGCCTAGCCTAACTCTGGAGGTCTTACAATGACACTTCCGAACATTTATTAACCATTGCTGTTCTGCAGTTGTTAATAAAACGCAACCTGAAAAATGAAAATACCATTATGCGCTGGTGTTAGTATTTCTTTTCTTTCTTTTTTAGTGTAGAATAACTTGTGCCATGATCATTCTCTAACCGCACTTCGAAGTAAACTTGATAAAATAAGTGGCATGTTTTTCAGCTTTTTTAGCCTACATGTTTGACTTCCTGGAAACCAGTGTAAACAACCTTCAAGTAGTTATGTACGTACAGTTGAAGAGTTTGCCTCAGAGTTACTAGTCCTACTCCCGAGTCCTTGGTAAAGAACGTTTGGTAAACTGATATCCCAATTTTTTAGCAAAATAAATTAAAACAAAGAATTCTGCTCTACAGGTTATTTACATAAGATGTTACTGTCCATGACTAATGAAATTACAAAGGCTACCTGGTAGGAGAATAAGGCCCCTTCGGCACCTTCTCAATAATGCGATATCGATTGAATGACATAAACAGGTGAACCCCAGATCGAATCAACACGAAAGAATTTTGCTTTGCAAGTTGTTGCATGGAACGCGTAGAAGGTATAAATTATCAGAACGGTAGTTTTCATTCACTTTAGATGTAACGACACACATTAAACAGGGAGCTGTTGCTGTTCCGATCTTAGTAATATAAATCACGTGGTAAGAACTTGAGGAAAGCAAATTTAAACGTGACAAACGCAGTACACAACATTACTGCAACCTTTAAAATATGCATTAGAATTGAACTTTTGTAAAGGGTTGCCCCACCGTAGCCCCAGGCTGCATGAAACTTCGACCTTTTTACACTTAAATTGAGTGTGTTTAACAATAGCTGGTAAATGGCAGCGCATGACACCACTTATTTCTCACTCTTATTTTTCGACCTGCTCTACGTAAGGCCTTCCACCAGAACAGCCGACGCAATAACTTCATATATGTTCATAGATAACGCATCATGCATTCAAAATACCTGCATCTGTCGCTCTGTGTGAGGAATCCAGTTGATATATAAGGTTGTCGGCCAGAAGCGTGTTGCTAAATTTGAGACACCTCTCATCCATCCCTACCCAGCCCAAACCCGGCGGCCTACCTCATAGTAAAGAAATCCTGACTTCCGTCCCGGCCTTTAATCCGGAGTAGGTAATGATCTAAATTACAGTGATAATAGATAGATGATAAATAAAATCACATAGATGTGTTGTGTGTGTACCTCCTTATTAAAACGGCGTTTTTCGCCAAAATGAAACTATTTGAGAAACGATTGGTCCCATTTACACAAACATGGGAAACGATATAAGCTTAAAGCTGCAACATAATAATAAAAAACTCCCACCAATTAACGCAACAGAGCCGTGTCAAGACCTTAACGGGGGTGATCATTTCATGTAAAACAGAGGAAGGAGAATAATTCTATCGTGCCATTTGCAAGTCGACCTTTCGTCTCATATATATTATATCATAGACAAAAGAAAATTAATATTTTGAATGAGATTTTTATACACAACAAGTGTATACTGAATATGGGGCAAATTGATTAGGTGCCCGTAGACCTTTAACGTTTGCATTTCACATTACGAAACTAGTGTATCTTTCATCCTATCATTGGAGCAGACGTGTATTCTTTGAAAACTGTGCACATATATATCTTACTATTTCCATTTTTAAGGCTGGCTTTAGTCTGTAACTTCCATGCAGATATCGTAACACGAAATTGTTATCTAAGCAGACTACCTTTCGTGTACCTCAGCAAACTGATGTAGCAAAACGGAAAAAAGAGGGCGGTATGCCATAATTCATATTTTGTGGACGGATTTAAATAGCTTTTCAAATGCTAGTGAAATTAGAGACCCGATTTACAAGGGGGAAAAACAGTCACATTCTCGGAGCGTCGGTTGAGAAGCGGTGATAAGATTATCGACTTGTCACAACAAAATCTTAAAGGCAAGTCATTCATTCTTAAATTTGCTTATATGAAGCATTCGTCATCTTTCAATCATACCGTTGTTATAGGATGATAAAAGGTTATTTTAATACAATGCCGTATGAGTTATTAAAGTTCATATTGCACTATATATAATTATATATATTT
>JAIPMN010023284.1:2881-15445 GCA_020650975.1 Apostichopus californicus
ACCCCCCCCCCCCCCCGACCTCATTAGTCATAACCATATACATGGGAATCGGCTTCCATGACCAAACTGCCATACCAACTCCTTCATGAAATCCCGCAATTCGTCCTTAATAACATTTCTATTAAAGGTTCATATATGTCCCCATCTAATAACTCATTCGGCGGATTTGAAGAATTTGTTTCAACTAACATTGATTTATAATAAGACTTGATCTAACCTGAAGAGATTTATAGAACCTTCATTTTATGTAGTTTCTTCTTCTTCTTTTTTCTCTTCATTGATATATTCCTCGGTAACGGGAGTGTAGATCCGATCAGAATGTTTGTCCATGTATACATGAATGAGATATAAAAGGAAACTTCATGTACAAAGGGTTCCTGATTGGTCCTCAACTTTGTTTGAGGTGACAATTCATCTTTATATTTGTTATTTCTATAGAGCCATTGAAATACGGAATCACTTCCTTATTTATTTATTTTTTTTTTTTTATGGGGGGCAAATATCAAAATTTTGGGATTGTAACTAGCCTGACAACGGTATTTGTCTTATAAAGTATCTATTTAATAGTCAAGTCATAAAACAGCAAATCTGATGAAATTGTGTGTGAATTAAGGTACGTAAATTTACAGTATGGTGAGACACTTTAACCATATTAACCCCATTACCGATAGTAAGAAATGAAAGTGATGATTTACTTAATTAAAATGATATTCAGCTGACAGGAAATGCCCTTCTACTGTACTTAAATGAGGGATGGATAACATTTACAGGAAATCATGAATACTTCAGCAAAATTAATAACAATTTTTGAAAAAGTTTAATGGTGTCATGGCTATACCATCTAAAGACACTGGTAGAAAATTATGTTACTTGCACAGTCACATGGGAGTGATACATACATACATATATATAAATATATATAGATTATATCTAAATCAAACTGTAAAAGCCAATCATTACCATGGTAACATTCAGTGGCAATAGTAGATCAGTATAGAGACTAATGATGGCTTATGATACACTGTATGTGTCAATTTGTCCATTCCTTGATAGATCATACACAATAATAGAAGTTATAAGATAATATCTATCGACAATAACTTAAAAGAAATTCTAAAGACAACTGGCAGCACATGTGCTGTTCCTCAGAAGCTAAGGTCCCTTAAATTTAGAGCCGATACAGGCAGGAACTGTACAAAATTACCTTGAAATAGGCCATACACTGGACTGACTGGATGAGGTTTCTTCTGATGTTTATAACTGGTATATAGACATATGACTTACCAATGTGCTATTATTGTGGTAACCTAATCCTAACTATTTCCTATATATATCGTAATCCCTCAGTTGAATTGCCAAGATACCAATCATGCACACATTGGAATTAAGTGGAAATGAGTGATTTAATCAGTTGCCCTTAGTAACTATAGCTTTACCACAGTGCAATAGGTAGTTGCAACATATCCTGTCTGGATGCAAGCAGACAGTTGAGCTAAGCTATAAATAAACACTCTTGGAAGATTAAAAGTTCAGAGATTTGGTACTTTTGGCCATGCATGGACTGTGTATGAGATGACACTCATTGTTTCTACCTTTTCCTAACCTTTCAGGTCAATACTTGATCTATAAAGTTGCCCAAGTTAGCTTTCTTTTGATGGTTTTCTGTAGTGTACACTTTAAAGATCTGCTTTATTGGCTCCAATTGCAGCACACTATAGCAGACCTGTCAACCTGTTTGACCCCAAAATAGGGAGAATAACATTTTTCAGGGCCAAAAAATAGGGAGAACAAGGGGAAACTAGGGAGGTTGGTAATTTTCAACTGAAATGATATAAATAAGTATAGTCTACGTATGCAATACAGTGAGAGAATCATCCAATCAGTGTTTCTTGTTGTAGTTTAAAGCAGCTTGCTTCGCTTTCTACAGGGTTTCTTTAGTAGGCTTCCATTTGAAACAGGGAACAGTGGACTCTGGGTACTGTGACTTCATGGCTAGTATGCTAGATAGAGTCCCATCAAGCTTGAGACATGACCGACTGTCTGTCTTGTTCTTGCGAACTACACTGAATAGCCTTTACTGTTCAGTGTTACTGTGGGGAATTACTAAGCATAGGACTCATTGTTGGCTATTTTCAGAAATGTCGCAAGTGATGAAACATTAAAAAACCGGGAGAATAGAATATGAAACCGGGAGGCCGGGAGATTCGGGTAAAAGCCGAGTCTCCCGGTAAAACCGGGAGAGTTGACGGGTCTGCTATAGCTAGGAAAGTTTTGTGATTACGTAATCGACCTGCCACACTCGTAAATCAACCTCAGACTCTACAATTAGCCTGCATAGCTTCTTAACACCATTAGGTCCTTTGTGTAAATACTGTTTGTCTACAGTGTAGTTAATGATACAGCGTTCACACAAAGACCCTCAGACAAGAAAAAATATGTAGTAGGCATTGCAGACTAATTGGTAAAAAGAGGTCATTTTACGACCAAGGCAGGTGGATTACATAATCTCAAGACACTTTTCCATGACAGCATGCTGTAGTTGGTGTCTATACAGCAGACCTTTAAACTAAGCTTAGGAGTGTTTAGTCTGAGGTAGTGTATAGTGTAAAGTTGTCTTTGACCATTGAAAAATACATCAGAAAGGGCAGAGCATCTAAATATATTTTAGACACTTATTTATTAATGTTCTGCCATGACTGGTTGAAGCACAAGAGAGAGAACATGTGTGGTGTTTCTACTGTACAAGCACTGATTATAGATGCATGCGCAGTAAGTCTGTTAACTCAATTAATAAATACGGTATCTTATAATCGTCATGTCTGTAACTCACTTCATCATATTCCATAGAGAACTTTTCTGAAAACTGCACAAATTTAAAGGATTGGTTCAGTTGTCATACATGTTTATATTATATGAAAGAGGACAATAAAAGAAACACAATGGTGCAAAAAAATGTTCAAATATCTTTTTCGGTTAAAGAGATATTCAAGTGTAAAATTTTATCAGATTGTGTAGAAACTGCTGAAATCTGACTAGCTGTGATGTCACATCCTCACATTCCTTAAAAGTCTTTATTTTTTTTTCTAAATATTTTGTGAGATTTTATGACTTTCAACCAAAAGATATGTCAGGAGATCTCATATTTGTCAAAGGAAGTATTTGAGATTAAACATCTGAAGAAGTTTTGATTATATTATTTTAAAACGTGTTAAAAAATGTAAATAATTTTTAAAAGAAATATATTCACACATGTTAAGGAAGTGAGGATGTGACATCACACCCTCACAGTAAGTCTTTCTACACCAGTCATTTTCAAAGAAATTTTGATATCTTCAAAGTGTCATATCTCCTTAACAGAGCATGCTATCATGGTAGTTTCTTCACTGTTCTTTTTGTCTTTTTGTGCTCTTTCATACAAAATAGACATGTCAAACACCTGAACCAATCCTTTAAGAAAGGGCTGTATACTAGCTGCACTGTAGGTAGGAGTGAAGGGAGTACATAGTTGTATTCATCAAAGGGTCAAATTTAAAGGCAAATGTTTCAAGGAATTTCATCCAGTCGCCTGGGCTATTAGAGGTCAAAAACAATAATAACATCATAACCAATAGAGAAAGCAGAATTTCCAATTTCATCCTGTAGTTTTCATGGCAGAGGAACTTAACATGAGATTTTCAGTTCACTATTTGAAATAAAACCAGAGAGCATATTCAAGCTAATTAGCTTGAATTTAAACAAGATGGTTCCTTAAGGAACCATCTTGTTTAAATAAGTTAATCTTGAGACTGTGCATCTTCAAATTCTTCACTGACACCTCAAGAAGATTAAGTTGCTTAAAAGAATAGTCCAGGTCAATATATCTTTTTCATATGTTAAAGAGGAACCTAATCTAAGCATGCTGGTAAGACATGCAGCATGTCATCATTTGCCTATCACTGTCAACTATTCAGTTTTCTTCCTTTAAGACTGAGGGAAACTATTCATCATAGTTCTATATATACCTAAGTTGTCAACTCATGCTTACTTGATTCATAAATTGACTTGAGTCAATTGAGTCACATGCACACACATGACACATTCTATTCATTATTATCACTATAAACAACCTTTTGTCTTCAGTGCAATATCTCAGTACAACATGGAACCAATATTACTTTGCTATAAAATGGATTTGTTGCTAATTGGCAAGTCAAGCATAAGTATAACTAAAAGTTCCTTGTCATCATAGTACTTCTATACAACAAGTACCTCTGTGAAAATTTTACATCATAATTCAGATGAGTATGTGAATTGTTGTATATATCTGCTTCCATTATAACTCGATCCTCTCAGGCTCTTAATTGCTGCACTCCCCACCCGTATGTGGCCCAACCCCTGCCTGGACACAACCAACAATGTTAAAAATGCAAACACTGAAACAGTTTTTCACTTTCACTTTAATAGATAGACTAAGGTTAAGTATGGATACAGCTCTCTGGTGAGATCTGCATTGTGGCCAACGCAGTGGACATGTGACTAAGGCTTGCTGGTTGGAGCCCTGGCCAGATCATTACGTTGTCCCTGGGCAATTTGGGCACTTTATCTCCATTGCCTCTCTTCACCCAGGTGTATAAAAGGGGACCTGTGAGATAAACTGTCAGTTAGGCGCTGTTTAGCTGCTGCCATGTGGAGGGATTGTCCAAAATTTATGTTTGACAGGTTATCGTTGATCAGGGTAATATTGTGCTGCGGCTTGTGCACCGTTATCATTGGAAGATTTCTGCGCTTTATAAATCCTCAATTATTATTATCATTATTATTTACTAAATTTTAGTTGGCAGGCTCACTGCTTAGGTTATACTTTTCTTATCCTGATATAGGCCTACAGTAGCCTAGTTTATTGTTCTTGGTCAGAAGCTATAGCCGAATTGAACACTGGACTGTCCACACAGATTGCGAACGGAAATCCTTACAACTGGTGAAGTGTATACAAAGGTCGCAGCAAGCCTGCGAGATAAACCGTCATACTCATGTTGACTACCGACAACAGTTTGCTTTTATAAAGTTATATTCTTTGTAATAAGCAATGTACTGCGATTTTGTCCTTAAACAGATTACAGTTCACAATTTACCCGTCCAGTGGAATTGAAAAAGGACTTACCTTTACTAAAACCTTCCAAAGATTTGTTTGCCAAACAGACGATATTCCTGCTCCATCTACACATACCGACTGGCTCATTATGGTACGGTGTGTCGGACTATTTGAATGAGCAATAGGTCATGCAGCGGTTAAGTTAGAGATTTCACAGTACCACGTACATACAGCACGTGCAAATACGCCATTCAGTGGATGTACCTGGGGATTTCCAGTATTGATTTCCCAACATGTGAGTCTAATATGTACGGTGGTCTTGAAAGGACAGGCTGGACCTGAATTCTGTGTTATTATGACACTTCATTTTACAACTTTTTCAAAAGTTATGTTAGTTTAACTTGATAAGTCAACGTATATCTTCTATTGACGTGTTGTAACATTATTTGTAACACAGAAACTCGATATAATATCATGATTTTGATTTCTTGTCAAAGTTAAAGGTGAGGCCAAACCATTGGGGTAATTACGCAGCAACAAAACAATATATGACCCATTTTGTAAATATTCATGCAAGTGTAACTTGAGAACTCAAATAATATCAAGTTTTTGATATTTTTTGCAAGGAATCTAAATTAACAAAACATGCAATTTTGTGTTTGTGTGTGTGTAGTTTTGGGGAACATGTAGCTTGAAAAGTAAATACACATCTATCAAGACTACCATGTCTTTTAAGAACCACCGTAGAATAAAAACAACGCAGATTCAGTTTCTATTAATTTCTATATTAACTTGGCCTCTTGATTGGCTTCGTTGTTATTATATCTCGACACAAAAAAGGATTGGTCGAAGTGCTTTACTCATAGGCGGACACGTTGGCACGTGCCCCCCCCCCCCCCTTCTCCCAATAGTTCATTTCTCTTTCAAGATTCCTAGTTCCAAAAAGAAAAGAAAAAAAAAAAGAGGGAAAAAAAGGGTAAGGTTGTCTTTACGGATAAAACTCCTATGCCATTAAACCAATAAACCACCAAAACTAGCGTTAAGTTTTTATCGGTTTCATGGTCTAGGCCAACTATGGCATAATTCTTCATCGTTTGGCATCCAAGCCCCCTGAGAAAAGCAAATATTTCTCAAAGGGAACACCCCCCCCCCCCAAGCGGTTACTCTGGCTACGGGCTTGCTCTTATGGTATAACCCGACTTCCTGAGTAAATTCAATCTATAAACACCATCATGTATAAGTGGGTTCTATATGGACCCCAATTGGCCTACTTTACCTGCGAAAAATTAGCTCACCTGAGCTCTGAGCTAACTAATTATAATAAAAGGGTCCAACAGTACCCAGCTACTTTAAATTTTGATAATTAGGCCTAAGCTGCAATGCTTTGTCTACAACCATGCAGTCATCGAGTTCTCGTTTTAAACACCAAAAATCACACATTTAGCGCTTTTCAAATTCCTTGGCAGGGGGGAATGGACAGCATTTTTTTTGGCGCTTGAAAAAAACCATACCAATTTTGAAACAAAAGTAGCTGAATTCTTTTAAATTCTCCACAAAGAACAAACTGATTGTTATTCAGTTGACGCATGTTTCCATATAAGCCTATATGAGTCGGTAAAATCATTGTTTTTCACCACGTTTTACTACCCAATGCCTACCCATATAGAACGGCCAATTGTCATAATTAAAAAGCAGCTTCGTAATTCGCGTTTTCTTCTTCACCCGATTTGGCCGCTAATTTCGGTTGCGTCACAGATGTAACTGCCAACCCTGCTCAACAGCAAATTGAGGTAACAACGTCCGCTCAGTTTTACAGTATGAGCTATCGGTCGTAACAGGAAGGTGTTATAGTGTAACACCTGTAACACCTCCCTGGTTATATGTAGCTATATACATCTAGGAAAATCCTGCTGAACAGCAAATTGAGGTAACAACTTCCGCTCAGATTCAGGTATAAGCTATCGGTTGTAACAGGAAGGTGTTATAGTGTAACACCTGTAACACCTCCCTGGTTATATGTAGCTATATACATCTAGGAAAGTGTATAGCCTTATAGACTTAGTGCCACAGTGAATTATAACATCACATGTATTTCTGTGCAAAGTGATTGTTGGTCAGTGGTTTTGTATATAAAATAACTCACAGTGGAAAAGGTGTTAAACAATTCCTGGGACAGAGCAAACTATTATAACACAAATGAAAACAAACAACCACATTTAACTTCCAGAGAAATGAAGATACAAACATATCCATCTGCTTTAAGCATTACATATCCAGTGTATATATGCATGGTACTTATTCGTTCTCTGCTCAGTTTTAGCAGATTGATATGACCCCCGTTTTGATGTAAATCACGATTTCCACATAAGAAAATGGTCACGCGAGTTTTCTTCTTCTTTTCTTCATTTTATCGTCGAAGATATTCGCCTTAAAAACGGTTGCTCCTTGAATCATTTGATCTAAATTCATGTTTATCTCTTTTCAGCTCCGACAGACAGCGTTTCTTTCGGTCTATTTTCTTTCTGATGTCGTCATTTTCTGCAAAATTTTGACTTCTCATGGCGCTGATATGTAGCTGTTTTGCGAGGGCGTTAACCAAAAACTGCCTTCTGAAATTCTCAACTTCTCTGTTCCGTTGTCTGGAAAGATTGGCCATTCGTTTCAATGAGTAGAATGTTCGGGGCCTTGGTTCTGACGTCATCTTCTTGTCAATTCCTGCCGACTTTGCCTCTCTGTGGACGGAAAGTATATCAAACCTGTTTTGGGGTACGGCCACACCGTCTGCGGACACCAACTTCCTGTCGTTATGCCCACTATAATTTGGCGCCCTTCGAAGTGGTGGCGCTGTGTGAGTAAACGCACTTCTCGTTGCTACCGAATACGTTTCATCTTTGGACGGCGTCATCTCTACGGACTGCAAATTGACTCCACTTTCATCCGGCATTATTGCCTTTGATGAAGTCATACCTTCATTGCCCAATCGAGAAGAAATGTTGTCAATATTTTGGGTTTCCTCAAGTGACGTCATCTCGACATTTTCTTCAATGGCCGGTAATACGCAGTTTTTTGCATATGTTAAGTAAGTCGGTACATTATTATTATTATTGAATTCAGAATCCACTGAGGTCTGTGTCTCGTTCTTTAACGAATTCCTCTCTAGTCGATCTGATGCGATGTCACACTGCCGCTGGAATATATCTACTAAGCTTTCAAGGAACCTTCCTTGCTCTCTATCCATCGCCCTCGATTTCAATGACCTAGATCGTTCGAGATATTTCAGTTCTCTGTCTAAGGAATCGTTCGATCTTCTTTCGTCGCGCCATGTTTGCCATAAAATCCGCTGGTTTCTCTTTTGGCAATATAGCCGCGCATCTCGGCGAAGAAGGCACTCGGACTTTGAGGTTGATGACATCAGTGGTGGTTAATAGACAACGACGTATCTTTAAATAAAATAATGAATAAAATACATAGCATATACACAATACGTTATAAGTTCGTAATGGCACGTGGTAAAATAATATGAAAAAACTTGTTAAATATCACTATGGAGGTATCCATCCATGATATCACAATAGTTATATATATACACTATATACACACTATACATATATACACACTATAGGCCTATATACAACAGGTTGTCAGTATATAGGTTTTATTATATCAGTGGACGGCCTTCACTCAAATTCAATACAATAATCTGAGACAAATAACACTTTACAGCTATGGCCTTATGAAATAATGATTTTACGGAGAATTTTAAGTTTCGATATGCTTCAGTCTAAGAAAACGAAAAGAAAGAAATACAGCGCTAGTATAGTTGCTATTTTTTTTAGTTTTTGTTACTACAGTATTTGTTTTTAGGTTTTACATTTGTAAAGCGCTTTGAGCAGCTTTGCTGATTATCATGCGCTATATAAATATTACTTATTATTACTATAGATATTTTGGTTTTCAAGATATTCACCTTTAAAGGATAATCAATGTCTCGTGTGCTCCTTTAAGGCTTATTGCATGAATAACGTCGACTCCTCAGTGCAGGCCTCAAAGTTAAGGTTAATTATTATTTATTTTTGTGTGTGTCAATTCGAATAATTCAACATAAACCTGTTCTGTTAACTTCATATAACACAATTAACACTGCAGTATCCCTGGATTACATTCACCAATTTGTCCTTGACAAACTTTCAAATATATTGCAAACATGTCCATTGAGGCCATAAAAACATGTGTTGTTACCATTGAGTATTTGATTGTTGTGTCTTAGACTTTGTCGTCCAGTCACTTTAATTAATAAAATAATGATAGAAATATACGTCCTGTGTTGATAGCAGTATTTGACGGTCTATATCATATCAAAAATTAATTATGTTCCTAACATACTCTTTAAATGGAGTATAGGCCCCAAATTATAGCACGCTATAATTGCTGGAAGTTTTCAAAAAGTACTTTCCCTGGAGGTCTTTGCTCTCCAAATTGTTCTCAGACATTTTTAAGGGAACACACAAGATAACTGAATGTCCAAGTAAGGAAAATTTCCTCAGGTTGTAATGAGAACAGTTTAAGAATTTTGACCAAACGTGACCATAATTTCAATATCTAGCATATTTGGGGCCAATATAGTATATCTTTAAGCTCGCCATTCGTTGAAATGACACCGATTGAAATTTCTTTAAACATAATGATATGTCATATTTATGTTAACGTCACACTTACAACACTGACAACTTCAGGTTTGGAAAAGAGTTTTTTCTTAAATGAAATAACATCTTTTCACAAATCAATTAAAATAAAATAAAATAAAATAAAAAGGAATATGTACTTACTCGTTTCTATATGGCAGTACTATATATAGTTTATCTCATATATGGATATTTCACACTGTGCGACTCATCAAGAATCGACAAGGTTTATTTTGTGTTTAGTTAACGCCCATCAAGAAATGGTTATTGAAAGTATAAAATGTCGTATCCTGGTATCCAAGGAATAAAGGCCATACATCAGCAATCCAGAAAGTAAATATCATGTGAAATGAGTTTAATTTCACGAAAACTATGAAACGCTTGAAACTCTTTCAAAATTTCCTTCAAAAAAATCTCCTTTATTTTCTTTGCTGGATTTCTTTGATGGAGTGTTATCACATTATACATACGCAATCCGTATACACCTGAGCATGGCAAACGCGCACATATATATATGTAGCCTACACAGGAAACAGTCATTTTGTATTTACGCCGATTGAATTAATTGATCGTGTATACGTTCCCATGGCAACACCTAGCATCAAATTAACTTCTGGAGAATATCGATTTTTGGTGAGATGATGAAGGAAATCTCGATGTCCAAAAAAAAATTAAAAAATCGAAAAGCCTTCGCAAAATTTATTCCGTATTGATATAGGTAGTAATTTGCTGTTTTCGAACTGTCTGTATACGAACAATGATGCCTCTTCAGTGTCTGTTAATAGGTTTTGAATAAATTTCTGCATCTGAAAAGTTTCTTCCTCCAAGATTTGTTGTTTTACTTGACGAGAATAATTCTCGCGGGTTGACCTGTAGTTCGCTCTTCAATGAAACTCAACTTTATACTATTCCTCTTTAAAAGAGTCTCCTCCTATACCAATGACCTTTAAAATGTATCTTCAACAATTCTTCAAGTCTTCTCAATATTTACACAAAGAGTTTGAAGTTTCATAACGTAAGCTACACCTTGTCAGAGGTGAGCGGTCCTAGTTAAAAAAAAAACTTCACACACGCGTATACTGATGTCGCCTTGGTAGTATTATCTTTTAAGAAGAACAATGGGATACTGTCTTCTGGGCCTGTTGCTCAAAAAAGCACAATTACTTCTTGTGATATTAGAGATTCTTGGAAGAATAGTAAAACATTGTCACTTGATCTGTTTGGTAAGCCGATAGGGATTTCTTTATGCTTGGTTCAATCTCGTGAACTTGACGACCAGGAAACGAAACCTGAAAGGAATAAAAGATATTTGTACGATTAGCCTGCTTGCCTTCTCAGCGGGTAGTCATAAAGTCAAACGATAACATTGTTTGCTACAGATCAGTCTAGAAACGAAAACCCGCAGTGCAGGCTACGAAGTGGATAGGTTTGCCTTGATCCATGTACAGTGTGCACAGTATTTCTTTCTTTCTTTTTTGGTTGCCATGGGGATTTGCACATCCTAAAGTGTGGCTGATCAGGTGACATATTACACTGTGTCTCGCAAGATCAATCTCGTGCATATCACTGTGCTAAGCTGAAGACTTGAACAAAGAACTGCAGACTGCACATGCAGAGCCACTAAACGAAAAAAAAAAAAAACATGTTCTTCTGTTATTTATTAACATTTGTGTATTACCAGCTAGGGCTGTAGTCGAATCCAACAGATTCAAGTCCCAGACCATGGCACCCTTATTCTAAGTCAGAGTTAAGGTTATGTATATCGATGCACTCCATATCGACTTCACACTCTTGAAGCCCCCTCCCCAATGTCCCCCCTTCCCTCCCCTACGTTAACAATCACTTCGTTTAACCAGAAATACAAGTTATTGGGTAAGGTTGTGACAACAGTGACCCTATTGTATCTTATGAGGTTACAGAAGTGTGAAAAGACTTCAAATTTTGGTCAAAAGAGTCACACGATCAGTACTTACTATTTTATGCCTGCCACAAGAGGAAAAAGAATTGTACAAAAAGGACCCACTCAAGTGTAGCAGGAATTTTTTTTGGCGATTTTTTTGTGTGTTTGATTGAGACTTGTCTTTATACTGTCTTTTTTTATTATACTTAGCAAACAACAGAAACACCCGTATGCGTACATATCGATAAGAACCTGACACAGTGTGGTATTATGTGTGTACATACGTGTCTCCATATATAAGTCATATATCTATATACGGTACTGAGGGAACTTATCTAAGTATCGGGTTTCAGTTGTCTGAAGGAAGTCGCATGAACAGATCCGTCGACCAAAACATTCAAAATGAAGACATTTTTCGCTTTGCTTTTGGTTCTCCTGGTGGTGACTGCTGTAGTGGCAAATGAAGAAAAAGGAGGGGTACGTTTACAATATAATATAATATCATTTCATTTCAAAACTTTACTTTATTTATTAAGTTGTTGTTAAGTTAATACAACGATTCGGCACGTACACAGATAGGGCGGGGTATACAGGCCTATATCATTTCCGTTGACGAAATCTTAACGGCTATAATACTGGAGGGGGGGGGGAGGGGAAGGGTTGAAGTGGGCCTATATATGAGTGATGGGAGAGGGTTCATAATGTGCTAGTCATGAACGTCGAGAGCCAGGGGACATGTGACTTTGATCTAACCACAAAGTTATCCCAAACCTTTCCGACAAAGTGAATCCTCATGCATTCCGAACTCGTATATACCAAAACATGGGTACCACTAAAGCTATGGGCACATGCCCCTGTGACCCCCCCCCCCCCGACTACACTATCCCGCCTCCCATGTTAACAGATCGTTG
>JAIPMN010023287.1:0-19022 GCA_020650975.1 Apostichopus californicus
TTTTTTTTTTTTTTTTGCTAAAATTTTTTTTGGTGACGGCCAATAGGGGGGGGCGCGCGCCTGTTGCACCCCCCTGGATACGCCCCTGGATATGATATTAATTGGTGCGTTGGTTAATTCTCAACTGATCACACCAAACAGGTCTTTGGCATGGCTCCGTGAGTGCATGGCTGTTATATCACACGCATATAACGATCATGATTGTGAACACGCTGAACTTGAGGAGTTTGTACCTAATTTCAATTTTAGGCCCCCCCCCCCAAAAAAAAACACTTTATAAACAATAAAAGGTCACTTTTTCATCACAAATATTGGAAAATGGATAATTTCCCCGGAAATGTAGCACTTCTACTACATGAAAATGGGCGCCTTATTAGCTTTTATGCCGAAAGCGTTTGTCTTGTCCTCCCTCTGACCTTCCCCCTCCTTTCCCTTCCCTTCCACCTCGATTTCGCCGGGTCCACCGCCCTTGTCGAGCCTGTCTTGGAATATCATGAAAAGAAAATGAAATGTGTACAGACAGTACAGTATACCCATAGTCAGTGTATGGCTTAAGTAAGTAATGCGCAAAAAGAACCTTCTATTTTCTCAATCTATGATCAAATTAAGCCGTCTGTAAATCTATTGTCCGAAACTTTCTGAGCCGGACAAACGTCTAGCATTATTAGCACAGGATAAAGTGGTCACTGATTTTCTACGTTTGCTGTGTTGAAATTTCGACCTGTTTGAAGGTAGCAGCCAATAGTGTATACATCAACGTTACGCGCCGTTGGCCACTGATGTTTGTACACTGTGACGAGCACTGGGTACGCTGTGGGAGGAAAGTGGATCTCCAGCAGCCACTAAGGGCAAACTAAATTAGTGGACAATAACAAGACGGTTCCTTTTTCTTACCTGTTTTCAAGAGATTATAATTCACGCTATGCATACTTTATAAAGCCAAAAATGCTCTTTCATGTGATATAAAAACACCTAGTAGTTGTGTAAATCCGGGGATTGTGTCGGTGGATGGGGGTGTGTGTCAAATTTTATGCCGAAACACATTTTGCTAGATTTAGCGACTTAGCTACCCTGGTTTGTTACCGATAGTAGAGATATACTACGTGAAAGAGGAACCTTTGTACTTGAATGTGGTGCTAACTGGACATCTCATTAAGGTCGATAACCCAAATTAATCGTTTTTGAAAGATTTAAATCATTTTTGGGATAATTACACAAAATATACAGCCGTTTAGAGAGGGGTCCGTATCGGGGTTAAAACACTTTGGTCAAGAAATCGGTTTTGTTACCGATAATAGAGACAAGGGCGGCGATCATGGGGTGGACGGGGGGGGGGGACATGCCCCTCCCCCAATATTTTAGGTCGGGGGATATAGTATCTAATATCCCCCCAATATTTGGTGGCATAGTTTGTTTTTTGTGGCTATAAATATATATATATCACACGTATATGTATAACCAGAAGCAGCAGAAAGTGCTCAATACCGTAGTAGAGCAATAATATCACATATAGCACAAGATATACAAATTACACCATATTGCTACCCTGGGTTTCACGCACGCATAGAGCGACGATCTTCAGGCAAGTGGATGATCAAAACAGACTACTTCTTTTTCAACCGTTTACGGTTCGATAGCTTGGAGTTCCCATGGCGACACAACGAAATAAGCTCGGATCTCCTTTTGATCTTGTCACCTCCGTTGTGCGTACTGGATTTCCAGTTTTTCTTCTATACAAAGGTTGCAATTACCCGATTCTCTCTGATAAGTGTCGGATTGCCTAATTATGTTCCACCTAAAGAGTAATCTACCTTTTGTCTCTTTAATCCCCATATGTGTTTAGACAACTCAGACTCCTTCTCGTATTTACTATTTCTGAAAGACTTAGTGTGGTTATTATATCTAGATTTGAAATCCCCCCCGGTAAGCCCAACGTATGACCTGTTGGTGCCATCGTCACCGGAAGTGACTGTGGCCAACACGGCACTGACGAGGCACTCCCCCTGTAGGGGGCTTGAGGCTCTATCTCTGCAGTTGCAGGTTCTTGTTGAATTTTTTCATTACTTTAGCATTATGGGATTTTATGATTGAATTCATATTTTTCATACAACTGTAACTCACTTTTAATGTGTTCCTGGATATAATCGCTATCACAGTCACCCAAGCAAATGTCCCTCCCTCTCAACTCTCAACTAGGTCGGTAACTCAAATTGATCGAATTTGAAAAAAACAATACCTTTCTTAATTTTGCACTAATTGAACAACACACTCGACCGCAGAGTCAGTTATAACCAAAGAACTACGGTTATAACACACACACTCGACCGCAGTGGCAGTACTGTGTGTCATGTCTTACTGTCCTTTTTTCTCTTAGCGGCTGCTGTTGGTGTCTGCTTCTTATGGCTGCTACGTTCAATGAGGCGAAATTTCGTCAGATGACCTAACACTACAGGGAACGCGCAATTGGAAGGTAACTTTACCGTTCATAGAAAAAAATCCCAAATATCTTTAGTTTTCTCCCATTGCTTGAACAAAGAATTTAGTAAGAAGTATAAGATTTTGACTCGACCTTGACATAGTTTAGCCCAGGCCAAACGCAAGACCTTATTTGTAGTAGGGTCTATCTAAGGATCGATTGTAAGTGTAACGTTAGCCCTAAATCAGGCTAGGCCTAGCATAGGCTAGGCTATGCTCCACATTGAGTTAACATAAGGGAATATACATTTATACTTTAACAAAGTAGGACTAATGGAGGCCTAGCACTCTCAGTGCTACTGTTATGCGCTATCGACCGATTTGCGCCATCGATCGATAGCGCTGCGCTATCTATGGATCCGTCGTTAGCGCAAGCATCGGTAGATCGCGCTGCGCTATCAATCGATAGTTCGTGGGTCGTGTAGGCTAGCCACTTTCTTGTACCCGCTGTGCTTGAGTTCGTCTACGTGAATACCCTTTACGACATTGAACACGTTGTCAGCATGGACAACTCGCAGGAACTTGGCGCTTCCCTCAACTTGTATATTCTGCTCGTTTGGGATGACCAGAACTTGATTAAGACCAAGGCCAGGAAGGTCGACAAAGGTCTGAAAATTCCGTGTTTTGACCCAATGTCTGAAGTGCGAGTCCACCTTGATGCTTGGATCAAGAAGATGAGATATTATGGCATCGTACTTCTCCGCGCTGATGACTGGGCTCTTTGTTTAAGCAGCTTGGCGGTCGACGGTCTCCTGCATGTGTTCTCGAAAAGCTGGCTCTTTTTCCATTTTTACAAATATCGTCACTATACATCAGTACTATATGAGGTCGATAGTCACTGTTGGCCCAATCACATCAGTAATTTAGCAGATTTCTTATAACCTAGGCCTGAAGACATATGATACAACCTGATACATATGCCTGATTCAGCAATGGATTTATAGGCTATCTCCATGATACAACCAATTTATTGGAACTCATAATTTTTCATTGTATCACTATCAATTGATAAAATTTTATTGAATTTATCATAAATATTTACATAGAAAATGGTAATTAAACGGGCAATTTTTAGAAAAATCGGTGAGGTGCCCCTTAAACAGCACTTGGCGTCATCCTGAAATTAAAAAAAAAAACATTGTCATTATCAAAAATAGACATACAATCTGTCGATCTGCCTGCGCCATCGATCGATACCTGCGCGATCTACCGATGCTTGTGCTAATGACGGATCCATAGATAGCGCAGCACTATCGATCGATGGCGCTAATCGGTCGATAGCGCATAACACTACTACTGAAATTTTGAGTGGCAATATTGCCAAAGCACCGGGATCGTCATGTTCCAGCTACTGCTTATACCCCTACTCCCTAGTTAGGCAGTACAGCGGTTGTTGAAGTGAGGCAGCAATAGGCCTATGCTATTGTAGGCTTGAGTGAGGGCAGTGTCATTCCTCCATCAGTACTTTCTGCCATAGAAAATGTGCTCTTTACGTCAAAGACAAAAGTGCCATTCGGCCATGTTACTGCCATTGTGGTAAAGCATTTTTTGTATGGCAGAAAGAGCACATGTTGGGGCATTGTTATTTGTATATGTGCACTGTATATTGCTTCGCTTCACTCTACCTAGGCCTGCAAAATCCACAAAATCGGTCATTTAATTCGACAATCAGAATCGGTCTCTTTAAAAACTATCAGCCCTAAATTAATTCGAAATTATTCAACCAACCATTCTATATTTCAAGACAGTGTATCGACTCTTACGAACCTACAATTAAAACTATTCAATCAACCTATACATTAAAGACTGTATCAATTCCCCAATCTTGTCTTAACTACAATCGATCTATCCAACGAACCGTCACATTTAAAGACAGTGTACCTATCCTTCCATGCGGTACAAAATACATGATCTCACAAGAAAGGAGTCTATACACGTAACCTTTTTGGCAAATTGTGGCAATCAATTTGCCACTAAATATTCAGCCCATTTCAAAGACACTGATCACCTACCACTAGAAGTACAGTCTACATACATGATAAAAAATCTGTTTAATTTGTATTTTGTAACCAACCACAGCAAAAACTCTGAATTGCATTGATTCACAGCAAAATTTCAGCCATGTCAATTTTGGGTTCGCAATAAACCTATCCTGCTACTGCGGACCCAGTCATGACTCATGAGAGACTGTTCGATACATCAGTCTTTAATTGATTATTTTGGCTAGCTCCATAAATATGTAAACAAGCAAAATAGTCATAATTCAATTTAGCATAGCACTATTATTAGTTCTGCCTGTGGTTTAGTCTGTTTCTTTTATTGTTACTTTGTTTTACTTCTTTGTCCAGAATATTCTTAAGTTACATCATCTATCTACCAGCTTGATACTAGTATCCCTGTTGCCTAGGCCCAGCCTTTCAAATAACACTACCAACTCGTGGATAGGTGAAAATTGAGTTCTTATTTAGTATTACATTACATATACATTCCTGCAATAAATATTCAAAATTCAGCCAATTTTCTGAATATCAAATTGTATTGATGTAGTGTGTTTCTATCGTATTTGTTGGCAGTTTTAAGAAGTGGGTAGAGAAGAGGGAGGGCATCATGGCCTCCAAACGCCCAGCTAACAAAAATGAAGCAGGCGGGGGTGAGCCGAAGGCTAAGCGGTTCCAGATGGAGCCATACAACATTGGACCTGTTTCATCACAGGTAAGCATATTTATTAAAAGCTGATATGTGTAAATTAATAATTTAATATTTGTTAACACAGATAGAGGGGTATTTATTCCAGACAGTGACTCAGGAAGTATAATGTACAAGTTCATTGAAGTCTTAAAATGTGTACCATAACTTGGAGCAAATAGGTGTGATGTCATAGATTCACACTGACAAAGTTTTGTTTCTTTTTTTCTAAACTTTTTCTGTAATTTTGTTCTCCCAAACTTGGTTCTCCCCACATTGGGATGCATTAACATATGAGTACAAAACAGTCATAGTGGTATTGATAACTTCACGTTCCCTAAAGCAAAACTGGAACCTTGTCCAATTCAAGGTCAAATCAAAGTAGAAACCTTAAGAAAAGCAAACCAGTTAATACTCAGTGAGCAACTATGATATCACCCCTGTTTGTATCAAAGTTTACTTATATGGTACAAGCTGTGACAAACTTCAACTATCAATAACTAAAAATGAAATGTAGGAATTGTATCCAAATTTTTGCCCGGATGGTTGGCATATGTTCTTCTTTCATTAGTCGAAAATAAATTTTAATCTGGACTATCCCTTTAAGCTTTTTCTTCTTGTCTCTTTGTCTTTGATGAATATGATATGTAACAGTTCCCATTTTAAGGAAAATACTGGTTTAGCATGTTTTTTCCCCAATGTTTGCACTCTCTTCAATTTGCATGTCTTTCATTGGCAGGAGGAATTGGACATCAAAGTTTTGCAATTTCAAAACAGAAAACTTGTTGAAAAACTTTCTGTTAGAAATGAGATCGAGAACGAATTACGAAATCAAATCGAGGTGCTCCAGCAGAGGCAAGCAACTGATGAGGCAGTCCTATCACTCATGAATAAATATTGGACTCAATTGGAGGAGGATATTAAAATCATCTACAAGAGGTTTGAAGCGCATCCTCAGACAATAGTTAAATCCAAACCTACATTTAACCTGAATGCAAAGAGCTATCAGGTCATGGATGAAATCAAGGATGAGGAAGGTGGTGAGGTCAACGAGGTCAAACAGGAAGACGAGGCCACAGTCAAAACAGAGAGCAGTGAGGTGATAGAGGGTAACGGTACAGAAGACGATGTACCAGTTGCCATGGAGATGGAGATGAGCCCGAAGGAAGAGGCAGGAGAAGTCAAAGAGGAAGATACCAAATGGGGTAAACAACAATCTCAAAACTATCGTATTTCTTGACACTGCTCAGGAAAGAAAATATATATATCATTAATGTTACATTGTATTTTGGATAGGAATGTATGTTGTTCAATGTTTTTTTGTTTTTTTCACATTTTAATCGGTATGGTTTTTATGTGTTTGTTTACAGGTAGACCAACATACCTATTATTGAAATGGCTCTCAATTTGTGCCCTGTATTTTCTTTGCTCTTGCAAAATTAATGTAACTTAACAATTTTTATTGTGTTATATTTATTTTTTAATTCTATTTATTGTTTTTGGAGTTTCTTGAGAGTTTCCTTCTTCCATTCCACGCAGAGCCAGAAGAACTTACTTCATTCTTGACCAAATTATCCAGTTGCGACCAAGATGAAATAGAAGCCAAGTTAGCTGATAGGCTAACATTTTCCAAGAAGGCTGTTAACAGGCTAACAGAGATGTTTTGTAAATTAAAGGAAGATCAGGAGAAGGCTAATTTAGATTGGAAAGATAAAGGTGAGAATAATAATAAAAACATAATTGAACATGTATCTGGAATCATTTGTAAACCTCCAATTGATGAACAAACTACTTAAAAATGGAGCAACTTAACTTATAGAAAGTAAGGTTTGCAATCTCAATTTGCAAAAGTCAAACATTTGAGACTGACATGTAAAGTATCAATATAAACTAGGTCATTGTCAATGAAAGAGAAAACAAAAGGTTGGAATTGACACAGAATATGCACTTACTTTCTGTAATATTTACAATTGTTTGATGTAATCTTTCCCACCATTTTTTTCCATCTCATTTATTGGCTCAAAAACATGTAATCGTCAATAGAACTGTTCCATAACGACTTTGCAAAAATCAGATACAAAGTTTTCTTTTACACGAAAATGAAATACTGTATAATAAAAATAATTAACAGTTCTTATATAGCGCAACTTACAATAAAGTCTTGCCGCGCTGTACTTAACCCTGGTCATTGGTAACTTGTCACACCTACACACCAAACAATCTCTCCTGGGGCACCACAGTGCACCACAGCCACGTGTCCCCTGGGGGTCTTCCCATAGGGTGCAGCCACAAACCGGCGCACACAACTATATTTACAAGTCACCTCGTGCAAGTCCCCATTTATACACCTGGGTGAAGAGAGGCAATGGAGATAAAGTGCCTTGCCCAAGGACACAACGCAATGATCTGGCCAGGGCTCGAACCTGTAATCCTTAGATCACAAGTCCACTGCCTTGACCACAACGCCCTCACCATTAATATGCTGATAAAGAGATAAATCATTTTTTTATAACAAGAAACAATTAGAAAATTGCATATTTGCTACATATTGGCACATTAATGAAGGAAGTGTTTACAATTGTTTATGCCATATCAAACAAAAATTGTTTAAGTGTACTGATTAAAGTGATTGAGACACCTCTTGCTGTTCTCTTAATTTTTCTTATAGCTGCCACTTTATCATTTGCTAACGATGCTTAAGTATATATACTTAACACATTTGTCATTTCATTCTAACTTTAGCTGCTGATGAAATTTTAGCCGCAGTTAACGATGGCCTCGTAGCTGAAAACAAGAAATTAAACCAGCTTATCAAGGACCTACAAGACCAACACAGAGTAATTACCATGCAGGTATGACTTGGATAACGAACTAAGCTTTCAATTTTTTTTCTTCCCCCACCCCTTGGTTTCCTTTGTCTCTTTCCTACTTTGTAAAATGCTTTGAAATGCTGTATTAAGCGCTATATAAATGGATTTATTATTATGATTATCAATTTGATTTCCACACAATAAACCAAGGCATTAGAAGAGTTGTTAATCTGGATGGGGGGGGGGGGTGGGAGGGGAGAGGGAATGAAGTTGAGGTATGAAGTTTTTGTGCCAGTTGGACATGTGACCAGGTGCACTGGAACTGTGGAACAGGATTGAATCTGGTAGGGAACATGAACTCTGAGAGGCATGTGTGGATCTGAATAAAGTGGGCAGACCACCACACTCCCTCTTAATTTCCTGCAAAGCAAATCCTCTGTGCATTCCGTATCCCAAACTTTCTTTGTAATGTAAGTAAGTGCTTGTAAGTTTTTCAGAAGGTAACTAGTGGTAAACCAATAAACTGAGCGATATGGCCAATAATTTGTGCCAAAACTGTCTTTGTTCTTTCAAAATTCATCTGTAATTTGCTAACTTCATTTTGCGTCATATTTTCTATTATTTTGTTAGGTGAAGTTTCGTGAATGTAATATATGACTGTGATTTGCGGGGACAAAACCACAAGATTACCTCAAAATTGCGTAGAATGTGAATCTCTGTGCATACTGTACCACAGATTGCTTTGAGAGTATTTAGTGTTCAAAAGTCTTCAAAGAGAGAGCACTTATAGTTTACCAAATTGTAGGGTTAAAAATCATGTATAAGAAGGAGCACTTCTCTAATATCACAAAATGGGGAAAAAGTACCTTTCGTAAACAAATCGAGCAGTTCTAACTGGTACATTTAAGGTTTCTTACCAAGGTGGGAAGGCACATGGCCCTGTTGCACTAAACATAGGCCAATTATACCAGGCACAACCCTCAAGTCTGGCCGTCACTATTCCCTCATTTCTAGAAATAATAGGAAAAAGTTTTATGATAGAGTGACCTTGTTTCTTGTTAATATGATTTTGTTTTAATGTACTCACATTTCCTGTCTTGATGTATATACTGTAGTACTACACCTGCGTGAGTTCTTTGCATTCACTTTACCAAGCTAGTCAGTGGTTGTCTGTTAAGCTGTTCTTTCTGTCTATTCCAATGAGTCTGTCATGTTTTAAAGTAAAATTAAATAAAACTGTTAGCAAACTGCTTATCCACTAGAGAGCCTGTGTAGGAGAATGTGTAAAAGTAAGTTGGCCTGATGTGTTTTAAAGTAAGCTAATTATATTATCTAAAGCTGAGAGGGAAATTTTATAAAGAGGTTTTTACAAGATTTTATAGAGAAGGGATGACAGGATCCACTGGAGAGATATGTACTACTGACTCAGACAAAAACACCTTGTATTTAAAATAACATTTGTTTCCCCTTCATCAGACAGTAATTTATGTTTTCATTTGTTTTTGGGTTCTGGTTAATTTTTTGGTTTGGTTTGTGTGTTAAATGTGATACGTTATTTGTTGTTCTGCGTATAGGTTACTGCCCAGAGTGACAAACTGACAGTAGTGGAAACAAAGCTAGCCGAGTCGTACACGGTAACCGACAATCTTGAGTATGACTTGAAACAAGCACGGCAGAGAACGTACAAACTGGAGGTGTTACTGGAGGAGAGCTACACGAAGCTGAAGAGTGCTTCCTTGGGATGTGATGGTGATGGCTCATCCGGGCTGTCTAGTACACAGGTAAATATGATGTCATCAAGATGGGGGGGGGGAGGCCATTGAAGCCTTTCATCAAGATCTGGTAAAATGACCAGAAGGGGGAGGGGAAGGTCACCCATGTTTAATAGTACAAGCAGAGGTGTTACTGAAGGACAGTAACACAAAGCTGGATAGTGATGGCTCATCTGGGCTGTCTAGTACACAGGTAAATATGATGTCATCAAGATGGGCCGCCATTGGTCTATGCCCCCACCGAGCCTTACATGAAGATCTGGCACATGACCGGAAGGGGGAGGGGAATTTGAATTTTTAAAGAGCCTTTTATTTCAGCTTCACTTAACAAAACCTGTTTTATCTTCTTGATATATTTCTTTTGTAAATCCTTACAGCATCAGAGTATTCTTAACGATATGGAGGAACAGAAGAGCTTGGCGGAGTCGAGGTTACTAGAAATAGAGAAACTGCAAGAAAAATACCAAGAGTGTCTGAAAGAGGCACAGCAGATGAAGATGGATGTGAGTAGAAAGCTTTTAAAGTAGCATTATTTTATATGTTGAATGGCACAGTTAACCTTTTTAACATTTATATTTGCTCTGAGTACTTACTTATCAAGCCTTGAAATGATTCGAATCCACCTTCAGATTCAATCCTTTGTAATTTTTTTAATTGATGTAAAACTGACCAAATTTGGTCAAAACTACAGAAGTATTTGGCTAAATTGAGAGCGCCTCTTCCACCATTATAATTTTAACTCGTTCCCGAATTTGGCGAACCCCAGGATAAGACCGGAATTCAAAGGTTGTTTTGAGATTCCACCGAGGTTGGCAATGTGCATAGTATAACAGTTATTCAACAGACAACACCTCATACAGAGTAACTTCACTTTCAGGCCTCAGAGAAAATAAATTTTATGTTTTAACAGCCTTGTAGTTTACTCAAAATAAGGCCACATGGGGGAGAAGAGGTAATAAAAATTGTAACTTTTAGAATGATTTTCGTGAAATATGAACCTTGTATAGAACTTTGTATATAAAGTGAATGTTTGGTTCTGATACACCATGGTTAAGTGAGACCAGTGTGTTGCTATGGTGATAAAGAACAATTTGTGACATTGCAGTTTTCATGGGGTGTTTTGTATTAGGGATATAGGATATAGATTCCAAATTCTCCAGTGGAAAGTTTTATTTCTGTCATTGAACTGTTACCAGATTTGTACTACAAGGTCTCTTATACTTCATAATACTAAAGGCTGTACCATACACTGCTACATGTAGGCATACCATATGTATGGTAACTGATTAATGCGGTTGGCCTGAAGGCATAATAATTCAATCCAAAGGGGGCACCATAAATATTTTGACTGTGGAAGTCAATCAGTTTGCACATGTATAAAGATTGGGGGAAAAACCCCAATACTATGTACGCAGAGAGAGGAAGATGGAAAGAGTTATGAACTGCTAATGACAAACAAAACATAAATCAACTAGGCTAACAACATCTTTAAAACAAAAAATACTGTTGAGGGAAGAGCAACAATACACTACATGAAGAAGCAGCAGAACATAATTCAGGGATGTGCCCAGGCTGGGCGGCCCTGCCCAGCACTAAAAATTACCGCCCAGCACTGTCTTAAAAATTGTGAATCCCGCCCAGCATCTAAAATCCTGACATTCCTAACAATATATTCAACATAAATTGGACCTAGTCTATGCCAAAATTATACAGACTAATAATGCATCAATTTACGCATGCGAGAAACATCACTTACAGCTCTCAATCGGTCCCTTGTAAAATCTCTTTGAAACAAACTAATAACTTTTACCAGGTACGTAATATATTTCACTAAAAAAAAATTAAAAAATGTAAATTGTTAGCAAAACAAGTACTTGTGTATGTGCTTAAAAAGCTACACAAGTGCCAGCATTTGGCATCTGAGCACCTTCAAAAATCCCCCAGGACGGCGAACAGTATACCCGGCACTCAGGAAATCCTGGGCACATCCCTGATAATTTTTCTCAACTAATAATAATTCTTCTTTTTGCACTGTATTCAAATTGATTGTAAAATAAATTGAGAAAAAATTGGTCGTCTGTTTTAATTTACAGCTTCAGCTACTTCCAGAAGGTGTCGTTGTTAGGACTTCTTCCTACAAATGCATTAAGACCCAGTTTTCAATACTTTACAAGGAAGCCACCGACATCAAATTACAACTTGAGGAAGCTCGAAACCTACTGCAACAAGCAAAGAAGACTCACATGAGGCAGATTGAACAGATGGAGGTGAGTAATACCAGAATATAGTTTGCATGGGTGTCTGGGGGTTGGGGATGTGGGTGGGGGGGGCTGCAGGTTGAGTATAACGGTATTGTAACAGTAACCAGTTGGTATAGTCATCATGGCAAAAGTAAGCCTAGTAAACAGTAGTTGCATGACAGATGGCAGAATAATTTCAGTAATTTCTGCTGTTCAAGTTCTCAGTTTTCAACCGTGTGAACCCTTGTCTCAACCAGGTCTCTTTTGTTTTGTTTTATCTTTTTGGGTGGTTTACATTTCAGAGCGACGAGCTTGCGTGTCAGAAGAAACTACGGACTGAGATGATGCAGTTGGAAGACAATCTGGCTCAGGTGCAAAAGGAATACGAGATGTTAAGAATTGAATTTGAACAAAACCTTGCTGCCAATGAACAGGCTGGTATGTCTTCTAGTTCACTGGTTACAAAATATCTTTACTTGTGTAAAGAATAGATTGCTTTTTCTTGAAGCAACTCATCTTTAATGTAGATAAGATGGATGGAGGGAAGTTCCCTCCAGGAATTGTAAATAGTTATCCCTTTGCCTGTAATAGTGGCAAGCATATGTCCTTCAACATGTTTTGTTATGATCTTTTATTAATGGATTATTTTAGTTTTTGACAGTTATATTATTGGGATTATTATTTAATATGAAAGAATAACCCAAAGGAAAAAGAGGGGTTGGAGGGGGGGGGGAGGGTAGACTGGGGCCATTACAAAACCAATGAGCTGTCCATCTTCTCTTGCTAGCTACTTCTTTTTTTTAATTGCTATTTTTAATTGTCTATCAGCACCATCTGCTGTCATGCCACCTGCAAGTTCTCACACTAAACAACCATGTGGTGAAAGTATTTCACAAGCGTAATTACACTAACTAAGTTACTACCAGGTCCGTTCATGAATGTCACTCATGTAGTTGTCTGTGGGAACTTTGTGTAGGTTTCCCCTCTTGTCTTAAAATGATGTAGTCAGCCCTATTTTAACTTCCAACAGTTAATGACAATAACAACATCAACCCAGATATCAGACTAGGCTCTAGAGGTACATCTGCTATGTAATGTCAATAGCTTGGGTCGTGGATGTCGGTGGGGTTACCGATGGTTACCAAGATTCCCAGGGTTTCCCACCAAGATTCCCAGGGGTGGAGGGGAGGCATATGTACCTATGGTCCTTTCTGTTGTGTTTCTCTATCTCTGTACTACTGCATGAGTTCATCTCTTAATCCATTTTTTTCAGTTCCCATTAATCAAGAATTAAGACGACTCTTGGCGACCTTTCAGACTCAAAACCAACAGCTCAAAGGAGAAGTCCAGAGATATAGACGAAAGTTCAAGGAGTCGCAAGTTGAAATTCAGAAGGTAAAATTGAGATGTCGACCTCTGACCTTTATAGTGTGGAACTGTTGAAGTTGAATCAGGTTTCATTATTTGTGAAACAGATTTCTGTGTTTTAGTCACATACAACCATCTTGTAGTTAGCCAAGGGAATCTCACTTGTTACAGTGGGATCCTTTAAGTATTGATGTGAATAGAGCAACTTGGAGCACGATGAGGTTTGTCATAGTATTAATACTTTTGTAGTTGTTGATCAGTCATTGTGTCAGGACCCGATATCTTTTAGTATGTTACACCCTGCAATAAGGAAAACCAAATTAACACCTCACAGAAGAAGTTTACACAAACACAAAAATAGGATGGCTTTCTTTAATGACAGTAATGAAGGCTGGACTAATAAAGGCAAAGCAAACATGATCATTTATAAGAGCCAATTATTTTCTAGTGTCTACGATATTCAGTTTCCTTATTTTGACGTCATACTGTCAGGTATTTTCAGCGTTTTTTTAATCATGATATTGCAATATTATGATCTTCTATTTTGCTCGCGTTACAGCTCAAGGAAGAGCGCAATCGGATGAATTTAATACCGAACTCTGCCGTCTCGCCGAACACGACGGGAACGTTGTCATCGTCTGGCGGCAGTAACCTCGGTAAGGACATACCGATGGATCACAAAGACCCGCTCCACGATCTGCCGACTCCCGGGAAGAGGGAGGAACATCATCCACACCAAGAGGAGAGAAGAGACAGGGAGAAGGAAAAATTTAGAGAGGACAGACGGGAAAGTAGTAGCAGTACAAAATCAGATCCTGACGCGATCAGAGATCTCAAGGCCAGTCTCAAGTAAGTTTCTTTGTTTTTTCGCTTATAGAGGTTGATTACCATGGCAACTGTGGTGGTAGGTTCACATATGTGCTGTAGGCTGTGTTGGTGTAAGGTTCTCTTTAACACTTTACAGTGTTAAACTGCTTTTTATACTGTAGCAATGTTTCATAAAAATTATGAATGTTGTCGTCTGCTGAAAACTTTTGATGAACTTTGATTTGCATATATGTGAAGTCAGTAATTGTTGACACTTTTTAAATCTTGTTTTGAAAGTGTTACTGTTTAATGTTCTCATACAAAATGTGGCAAGGAATAAAAAAGCCCACTGATTTTATGTTTCTTTTTTGATATGTAGAAAAAGCCAAGAGAGTCAGAAGGAGATGAAATTGCTGCTGGATACTTACAAAGGTTTGGCCAAAGAACAGAGAGATAAAGTTCAGGTGGGTAGATTGGTAGTTTCTGTGACAGTGTGAGACAAAATATAACCTTTCGTCACTTTTTGTAAAAAAATATATATGTAAGTGTCAGATTTCATAGAAAAAAAGAAATAAACACAATACTTTTGAAAAGCAACCAAATAGTCCAACTCCAGCATCATAACTTGTTTCATTGTTGAGAACAGCATTTTAAAATCGTCTATGGAATTTTGAATTGTGTGATATTTTTGTGATGTCACAAGTTGAAAGATTAGGACCTCATCAAAATGAAGTAATGATTTCAGTTGTGAACTGGATCAATAAGAAACAGAGACTGACAAAGACCAGTTTCATTCATCGTTTCCATATGATATCAAAATTATTGCACAATTTGTACTTGTCTCAGAAATGGAACAAGATAGAAAGCTGGAAAGCCTCATACTTTATCGTACCATAAACGATAAAGTAACCTGGTGAAGAATATATATTTACTCTTTTAGTATCCAACCAGAGGGAGGGGGGGGGGGTCACCACCATATATATATCACCAACCATACAGTAATTAAAGAATCGTTGAGTTACAGAGAGTAACCTGGCAGAGTTACACTGGAAACAGATTTTTGCTGGAATAATAATAAAAATATAAGAAAATTTGGTAAATGTATTTTTTCGTAGCTGATTGCCAGCGAAAAGAGAATAAAAGGAGAATTGGAGGAAGCCCAGCAGAGATTAAAATACCTGGAAGATAAAGACAGGAGGGATAGTCGGAGATTGAGTGACGATGATGCGGTGAGGAAGATACGAGCACTGGAGGAAGCGGTCCTTCAACTGCAGAAGAAACTCGGCGAAAAGAAACAGGTGATAATAATAATAATAATATGCAACATATATAGCGCAATATGCAAAGGCTTCAAAGCGCTTTACAAAACATAATACATAAAAACAAAGTCGTAAAACATTAAAACAAAACCAATACACCTATCAAAGATAAAATTACACAATGTATAGTAGAGGAAATGTTAAAAATACAGTGTAAAACTACATCAAATATGTGAAAAACTACTAAAATAACTATATAACTGTTTCACATTATACAGAATCAATAATAGCATAAAACACAAAGCAAATATATTGCACAAATATTGCAATGGAATTCATTAATGTAAAGTGGTGACACTAAAACAGCCATGAAATGAAAGATATATTTATGTGTCATTGAAATGCAGCCGGTACAGCGTTTATGAGTTGGTCGAAGAAGCGAAGAGACGTTATAGCCCTGGGGAAACCGTTTCATTGATCGCTAGTAATTGGCGAGGGGCTGGTCCGAGAATTTTGGTTGGTTTAGGTATTCAAGTGCTGTTTTGATGTTTCAAGCTTTGCTGGAATTTCCTGGTTTTCCTGGATTGTGTAAAATTGAACATTGGATACCTCTGGACAGCCCCTGTTTTATTGTTTTAAGGAGAAATAAATATGTCACAATCGAGATGGCTTTCACCTCAAACTGACTGAAAATTTAATGATAGAGAAGGGGTTGGCATGAACTGGATCAAAGTGAGTACAAAGTTAAGAGACGAGTTGGGGGAGAGATGGGCGGGTCGTGGATGACTAACTACTGCTATGAATAATTAATTATATTCAACGTAGAATTATAATTGCTATCAGAGAAATATTACCTGTCATAAAAATTCTTCTGTGTTTCTTGCATGATATGGATGTATTGCAGTGGTTTGTTGGGTAGGTAGAAGAAACTATTTTCATTCTTTTAGGTAGATCCACATATTCCAAATTAGATATAATAAATTTTAAAAATAACTTATATTGTTGTACAGGAAGAGGAAGCACTGCTTGCTGAAATGGAGGTCACAGGTCAAGCTTTCGAAGACATGCAGGAACAGAACACCAGATTACTTCAGCAGTTGAGAGAAAAGGATGAAGCTAATTTTAAACTCATGGCCGAGGTAGGGTAATGCTTCCCAGAAGAGTGAAGATATATACTGAATACTTCAACCGTATTTTGAGGATTTGAGTCTGTGCGCGCCTTTGTTTGATCGTATCCCCATAACCTACTTTACTTCAGATATGATACCTCTCGGTTTTATCTGATTTTTGATATTATTCGATGAAACTTAACGAGGCTACAGTACACTGGTACAGATATGAACTTTTGAAAGATTTTCTTCTTATTTTTTGTTTCTTACTTTATCCTTTGGACAGTTTGCAGGACAGATATAATATTTATAACAAGTAAAGTAACAAGTATCTTTGCTAGCTGTCCCATTAAGTTGGTCTAGTTTAGGCCAAAGTGAGTCATAGCCAGTAATGTTTCTGACTCTCTGGTCGAACTCTTTCACAGTAGCATCTCAAAAAACAAAACAAAAAAACATGTTTGTTTCGTCTTTTCATTCTGCAAAATTGACGACTTGAGTCATCGCTCGTTAGCACAACTGTGTTGAATTTTAGGACGAGAATTTTTCTCGGATGACGGAATAATTCTGTACTGTCTTGCTCTTGGTTTCAAAATAAAATAAAACTGTTAGCAAACTGCTTATCCACTAGAGAGCCTGTGTAAGGGAATGTGTAAAAGTAAGTTGGCCTGACGTTTCGATCCTAGCAGGATCTTCTTCAAAGGCTAAATGACAAGTAATAGTAACAGAAGGTACAAAAACATGCACAGAATACAGACAGGTTAATGAGCATATCTGTTCATTATTCTTGTTTTGATAGAGGATCAAGTCAAACCAAATACACAAACTACTTCAAGAAGAAAAGAACATGATGGCAGATCAGGTCGCCACCCTCCAGACTCAGGTGGATGCACAGAACCAGGTGGTACGGAAACTGGAAGAGAAGGAGCGAATCCTACAGACCAGCATCGCTACCATGGAGAAGGATCTAGAATTAAGACAACAAGCTATCGAGCAGCACAAGAAAATAGTAAGTCCCCTGTCAGGGGTGTATGGAGGATTTTATAATAGAGAAGGGGGTTTCGTACTAGGGTGAATGAAATTATGAAGGAAAGTATAAGTGACTTGTGTGTTGAATACATAGTGCAAGATATGTTGACATTATTATGAAATACAAGGGGAGAGGCGGGAGTGTGACTGGGGGGGAGGGGGGTGACTAGAGGTGAAGGCTTGAATTCTACAGAAAGAAGGATAAAGTTTAAAAAGAAAAATTGATAAGTCTTGTAGCTTTGCTGCTCAACATTGCTGCATTTCTAATGTAAAGTGATTTCCCATGCAAGGAAAGGAAAGGAATGGATCTGTGGAAGTCTCTGATATTTTTTTTAAATTCCCCCCATTTTCTCTTTTTTTTTTTTGCAGGCTGGTGACTGTACTCAAGAAACTGCAGACTTAAAACTCAAGTTGGACAAAATCGACGAAAAAATTGAGGAACTTCAAAAACTGGTGAAAGAAAAATCTTCAGCAATGGAACAAGAGAATCATAAAAACCGACGAGTACAGGTAACAAAAGAAGGTTTCAAATTTTGACAAGATTTTGTAACGCATACTTCAGTCGCATGTAGTATCAGACTGGAGTAAAATTAACACATTTAAATTAACATATTTAAATGGCATTGGTCGTAGTCATATTGGAATGTGCAGTGGTGTGTTTAGGTTGTTATGGATTGGTGTTAGCCACCTTCTAGAACTGATATAACTCTTTCATCTACTGTGTTATCTATTTTGTTAGGATGGAACCACTTTGTGTGTGTATATGGTGTGTATGTATGTGTAAGGGGAGGGGGTGGAGTTGGGTGGGAGGAGATGCAAATATTGGTGGCAGTATACAATTCAGCATTGTTGTAGTATCACATTGTTTTTTAATGGTAAGAGGAGAGAGGGACAGAAGCAGTGCTATTTAATATCTTCCACTATTTCCTCCCCCCTTTGTCCCCCCTCCCCCTTTTCTTCCTCCACTGAGATTTTATATTGATATAGGATGGCCTAAGTACATTCAGGAGATTGCTTCAATTTTACTTTACAGGAAGAATGTCAAAGCCTGAGGAGGAAAGTTGAAAGGTATAAGAGAATGGAGTTAGCCAGCAGCGCTGATGAAGTTTTAGCAGAGGAAATCAGAACATACAAGGTATGTCCCATCACTAGCTACTGATTCACTGTAGGATGTTATACAGTTAATTTTGCAATGTTAAGAACACAGATGTCTTTTTGAGAGGACGACAGGAATGGCAAATCTCTCTGATTTTGCTCTTTGAACATACTTATGCTTCTATATATTGACACTCACATAAAAGCTGTAGGATACAGGCAACTCAAGTTACAATTTCTTAAAATATTCCTTAAAAACACTCAAATTGGGTCAGATCCAACCGAGTTGGTTTAGAAATGGTTACGTTCTATCATGTTTTCAACGGTTTGCTCAGATTCCACCAGAATGGGATATATTTTTAAAATAAAGGTCTCA
>JAIPMN010023318.1:0-13480 GCA_020650975.1 Apostichopus californicus
GATCATATTGACGATTAATTGATATATTGCTGCATCCGGTATTCATGACAGTGATTTACTCGATGGATCATATTAACGATTAATTGATATATTGCTGCACTCGGTATTCATGACGGTGATCTACTCGATGGATCAAACTGACGATTAATTGATTTATTACTGCATCCGGTATTCGTGACGGTGATCTACTCGATGGATCATATTGACGATTAATTGATATATTGCTGCATCCGGTATTCATGACAGTGATCTACTCGATGGATCATATTGACGATTAATTGATATATTGCTGCATCCGGTATTCATGACAGTGATTTACTCGATGGATCATATTAACGATTAATTGATATATTGCTGCACTCGGTATTCGTGACAGTGATCTACTCGATGGATCAAACTGACGATTAATTGATTTATTACTGCATCCGGTATTCATGACGGTGATCTACTCGATGGATCAAACTGACGATTAATTGATTTATTGCTGCATCCGGTATTCATGACGGTGATCCACTCGATGGATCATATTGACGATTAATTGATATATTGCTGCACTCGGTATTCATGACGGTGATCTACTCGATGGATCAAACTGACGATTAATTGATTTATTACTGCACTCGGTATTCATGACGGTGATCTACTCGATGGATCATATTGACGATTAATTGATATATTGCTGCATCCGGTATTCATGACGGTGATCTACTCGATGGATCATATTGACGATTAATTGATTTATTGCTGCACTCGGTATTCATGACGGTGATCCACTCGATGGATCATATTGACGATTAATTGATTTATTGCTGCATCCGATATTCATTATTAGAATCTACTCGATGGATCATATTGACGATTAATTGATTTATTACTGCATCCGGTATTCATGACGGTGATCCACTCGATGGATCATATTGACGATTAATTGATATATTGCTGCATCCGGTATTCATGACGGTGATCCACTCGATGGATCATATTGACGATTAATTGATATATTGCTGCATCCGGTATTCATGACGGTGATCTACTCGATGGATCATATTAACGATTAATTGATATATTGCTGCATCCGGTATTCATGACAGTGATTTACTCGATGGATCATATTAACGATTAATTGATATATTGCTGCATCCGGTATTCATGACGGTGATCTACTCGATGGATCATATTTACGATTAATTGATATATTGCTGCACTCGGTATTCGTGACGGTGATTTACTCGATGGATCATATTGACGATTAATTGATTTATTGCTGCATCCGGTATTCATTATTAGAATCTACTCGATGGATCATTTTGACGATTAATTGATTTATTACTGCATCCGGTATTCATGACGGTGATCTACTCGATGGATCATATTAACGATTAATTGATATATTGCTGCACTCGGTATTCGTGACAGTGATCTACTCGATGGATCATATTGACGATTAATTGATATATTGCTGCATCCGGTATTCATGACGGTGATCTACTCGATGGATCATATTGACGATTAATTGATATATTGCTGCATCCGGTATTCGTGACGGTGATTTACTCGATGGATCATATTGACGATTAATTGATTTATTGCTGCACTCGGTATTCATGATTAGAATCTAATCGATGGATCATACTGACTTGTAATTGCTTTATTTCTGAATATTTTCAGAGTAATGAGCTATGATTTATTAGATGTGAAATCCATTCGTAATCTCTCAACACATTCCTTATATTAGTTGTTAGTTTACGCCGGATAAACAAACTATAGTTGCAGCATTATCATTGTATCGCTTTAAACATAGCCACGCGTTCTTTCTGGTCGTTTCCTGTAGAAGTTAAACATCTCACTTTCCTGAATCCAGAAGCAAAAATCGATTTTTCACGGACGCATGGAAAGAGTTGAAATGCCTTGGTTACCGACGCACTTATGCCTTTCAATTGAATCTTGTAAACAAGATAACGCTTATTAGCGCCCTGAACTTTGCAAATGCGTTATTGAAGTGTGAATTTTGGATTCTCCAGGGGGCATTTTTCACAGTTGTAAGAGGCCTTGTGCGCTTTCAGTTGAAAATTAGGCGTTGTAAGTTTAATATTTTTACACGTCGATTAGATTAACCCTGTAATCATCTTCCAACAGCCAGTTCTAGTTGGCGACGAAGACATTTCTGTGAAGAATATTAGTGCTAACTTATGCAAATCAGTAGGCAACGTTTTAATAACTAATATAAACATTTTTGAGATTAATGCTACATTGTGTTGCCATTGCTTAGCATCCACGTGGTTTCTCAACAATATATGAAGTGTTGGTAAGAGACGTTTGTCATAATTAGACCAATGCGGTAAACCTATCTACTGGGTTCTCATGTCGGACATACTAACACCATTGAACGACTACTCAATGCAGGCTTAATGGTAATACGATACCTTTGTGTTTGCTGGTATTATTGTCCTATTTACATCATATGTACTTTAGGGTTAACAAGTTGTCATTAATTATGCGCATGCGCAGTGTTCTTGTACCTTAAATCTCCTCGTTGTCGTCCTAAGTATGCTTTGTTTCTGTATGCTTCTTCTTTGTTTTTCAATGCTTTAAGTAAATGCTGGAAATTGGCTTGACTATAGGCCTATGAAACGTTTTTTTTTAATTTTTTTTTTAGTAATACTGAATAGCTCAACACATTTCAAAATTGACAATATATCTGAAACGTGACAGGTTTTAGAATCGACTGGGACCACTCAGTATGAATAATCTAGTATTTAGGTTGGTAAAAGGAAAGCAACATTTTAATTTCACTTCATTAATTACAATCTAACCTCCATATCGTACGACTTAGGCTCAAGCAACTGCCAACTGCCAACTGCCAACTGCCAACTGCCAAATGCACACAAAAAATTGCTTGAATATATGAAATTTTTTGTTCCATCTTAATAAATGGAATGAAATGTTCATCTGATCGAGTGTTCTTGAAAGCATACAGCTCTCTGTTCAAATTCCACCAATGTACTGAGAGTTACTGTAACGGTATAACCATTACAGTGTCCACCAATGTACTGACCCAGAGTTACATATACTATACTATACTATTACTATACTATTATTATACTATACTATTACTATAAACTATATTATTACTATATATTTACTATACTATTGCTATATTCTATACTATTACTATAAGCTATACTATAACATTTTACTTGACGTTTACTTTATACTATACAGTGTAATCGAGAGCCAGATCAAAGCCCTGTTCCATTTTGAAGACTTAATGAAATGTATTATGAACCTAAGAGTACGTTATTTGTGTATCCAATATTTCCCCTCGATATCGAGCCCCGGGGCTGTATCCCCCGACCCCCCCCCCCCCCTTCTGCACCATCCCTGCCCGAATCTTGTCAGGTCTGTATCCATTTAGCAATATCATATAGATATCATTGCGTGATATGATATTTGGTGACCGTACGTATTTTCGAAACAAACTGTACGGTCAAACTGTACAGCTATACCATGTACTTTTGCACGCTTGGCTTAATTACCGCCCACTCGATGTAACTTAATACGGTACGAATCGAATTCAGTTTATTTATCTCTAGATTATATACAAGAAGGGAATCGGGTTATATCAACCTCCTACACAAGTTTTATTTTCTTCTTTTGATATTTTGCGCTTGACTTCATGTTTATATTCACTCTCTCCAATCCCTGTCGCCTTCATAGAGCGGCGATATCCTGTAAAGGGCGTACACGGTAACAAACCAACGGAAAGTCAAAGTGCAATCATTTGTTTATTACAAAAAGTAATCTTCTTTAATGGTCTAAGAGATTTAGGGTTTGAGGCAAATAAAATATTTCATAGAACGGTCTTAATACCTTGTTCCGAGTACCGAGGTATTCTTCTAGCAGATTACTGTATAGGAACGGACTCTCACTGGAAGTGAGGGCGGTATTGCTAATAAACTTTAATGATGGTTTATTGGAATGAAGCTATTCATACTTTGTCTATTATGAAGTATTATACATATTTGTCTTCTTGCTTGAAAGAGCTTACCTAGCCATGATGAGTATGTGTTAACAGTTGTCTTTACATTACGCAACCGTCGACTTCATAGCGGTTCACTTTACGTGTCATCGTGTGCGTATAGTGCTACATATACCTAGTGTGTAGCTATACATACAGTGCTGTAAATACTAAATGCCCTAGTAGCCTACAAGAGGTGATTGCATGGAACACGCAGTTCTAACGAACATACCGTCATTAAGTTGCATCAAAACTACAATATCAAAAACACTTTTATTGAGTCCTTCTTAATTTCGTATTTTTGTTCACCTAGCGCTTCAGAGGGTCCCAACTATATACTTATAAATTAAAACTCTGTAGCCTTACTTTAACATCAGCCCTTATTATTAAACGATGGTGTCCGCGCTGTGTCGTTACAGCCAATAATATGTTAGTAGATTCTTTCAAGTATGAAATGCTGTCCATTTTTTTTTTGTTATGGGACCATTCCACTAAATTTGACAGGAGGGGGGGGGGGGGGGGGGATAGGCGTAAAAGTTCCAAACCTTACCCCCCCCCCCCCCCAAAAAAAGGGTTTAAAAACTTACTTACTAATGAATTATAAGGGACTAAGAATGGTTTTGGTAACAGTTCAATAATTATGATTCTAAAACTATTTGTTTATAGTGTACATTACTAAGTACAGTGAGTTCTACGGTGAAAAAAAATACCACTTGATAGAATGGTTGACCCGTACTGCGTAACAGTTAATCATTCTTCGAACGAAACCGTAGTAGCTACACAAAATGAACCATCATAGCGTAGTGAAGCACAGGTTAGTAGGAAAATGGAGAGCGATCAAAAAAATACCACTTAATGCAATAGTCAATTTAGTGTTGAGGTTTGCGAATATGTTTAATACTGAGCATGTTAATGCGAACTTCACTGTTATATTCATAAAAGAGCATAAGAAGGCTCAAAACCACGTGACAAAATCTACAATTCCTAATCGAAGCTGAGGGTTTCGATTAATAACACTACTGAAAAGGTTTCCTATAAGGTAGCATACGCCAATTAAAATCCCCATTGACTTACACACTAAATCACAAAAGTATATAGGGCCTATGTGGTCTCTAAGTCTAGATAGTCGTTCTCAACAGCTAAACGGTACCCATCACTGGCTGGATAGCTAGCCTTTCATGGCACCATCATTTTCCTGTATCATGACCGCGCAGATTTTTTTGGCTATCACAGCCTGAAGTTTTCGTCACATGTTAACAAACCTCTTCACTCAGTAGTAAACAAATTTCGTACGCTGCTCATGGAGGCCTAAATGGGTTTAAATTGCCTCAATTGACCCAACTTTTGCACCAAATGTACTTCCATTCATGTTCTTTCAACATGCAAGCCACAAAAATCCAGATCCTGGTTGACAACAGGGTAAAAAAGATGTTCTCCTGCTGCTTTTGGCACTTTTCCTGAGATAGGAGAACAATCGGGCGGATGGATATAGACTCTAATAGGAGTATGCCACCATTAACGTATTAGCGGTAAATAAGAGGGCGACATTACAGAATGTACTTTACAGTCATTACTTTCCAACGAGTTCAAGCTTCACCAAACATTCAAGTGGTGAAATATATTCTTCATTTATGTTATCAAAGAAATCTTCAACGCATTTAATTGAAAATGAAAACCATAGTTTAAAGTGTTGTTAAAGTTTCTACATTTTATTTATTTTACTTACACAGCTTATGCTATGTGATCATCATGATACATACATTCATCAACGTTAGAAACAAAACTCTATGATCGGTCAGTCATAGAAAGCAGAAAACATACAAAGCAAATAAATATTATAGTCTACTTCAATGGATTACAATTTAACCTTAACCGCGCATTTGTTTGTGAATGTGTGTGTATGGGTGCGTTTGCGCGCATGTGTATGTGTATGTTTGTTTTAATATCAACAACACGGCTGATTCCCGACCAACTCTAGGTCCGTCAATGTGCTACACAGAACATTTAATTTTCACTCTGGATTTACTGAACGAGTTAACAATCTATCGTCATGTTACCAGATTAACATTTCTTTCTATCCAAGTAGGGACGGTAGATACAAATGTATTATTATAAAGTTATTATGGTCGTTTACGTAGCAATACACTTAGCTATAATGGTCTGCATCCATATGGTCACGTTACAAATGCAAGTGATTATTATAAGTAACACAACTGCTTGGTTTGGCCTATTTTAAGTCATCATCATTGTTTATCTATCTGACTTTATGTGAAAGAGCATGAATTACAGTAAATAGGGTCTTATATATATATATGAGTTCTACCCTTGAAAATTGAAATAAAATAAATAAATATAAGGAGGCTGGAACCCTTTTCTGGGCGAATTATGCCCCCAACAAAACCCTTACACTTTGACAAATTTGTATCTTCCCAACCCTTCTAGCTATCATGATAGATTTGATTTGAGTGTTAGAATAAAGCTGAAATACAGATCAATTCAAAAGTACCTATTTTTAATGGGGGTGCTATTGGTTCAAACTTTGTTTAGATTCAAAAAGTGTGAAAATTCTACATTTTGTCCTTTCCTTTTGAAAAGAAAATCTAGGCTCCACTAAGAAACAGGCCAACACCTTCATAAATGTTCTAGAACTTGCCCAACACATAAAAAACTACCGTGAAAAGATCAGGGCTATAGAGAATTGGACATTTGAATTATCATCGGAATTTTGCAAAAACTAAGTCCAAAAACAGTTGAAAAACTCTTCATTGTTTCAAATAATCATATCTCGCGCAACCTACACCCTTTTCAAATAATTTATTAAATATTATATTCTTTACAGGCTTCCTTACAAAAGTAAAGCAATGAATATCGGCATAGCGCCACTAAATCGTTGTGAGAACAATTTGAACAATGTAGTTATAGTGCGTTTGTTTTTCTATCTGACCGAGGACTTGAGCAAAAGAATTCCAGGTCCTCGGTTGTGATTTCTAAAGAATCATCACGTCCTCGGAAAAATTCTATTGTATGGGGTATTGTTAAGGTTAGGGTAAGTGGATTTGAACAATGGAAAATACAATGGGGTCCTCGGTTGGAATGTAATACAAACATGTGTGCACTTGCGTGTGTGTAGACCATAGAAATTGATTATCAATTTCTATGGTGTATACACAGTGTATTGTGCATAAGTATATACACAGTGTATTGTATTGAACGCCAAATTCGACAAAATGCGGAAACAAATTATAAAAACCTAAGTCATTATGTGAACACAAAGTTATCGCCACATAATGACCAAGAACAATTTAAGTCCTTATGTGGCACTAATAGCACCTCCACATAATGACCAAGAACATTTTTCTTATGATGCCATCCTAACGCTGCCACATAATGACCGCCAATACCGACAATATTCACAAGTCTTTATGTGGGGATCTCGCATGTCGCCACATAAGGACTCCGAGCGAGCAGACGGAAGGGTTGGGATTCAGTATGCTAAATCTACATGGTCATGATATGGACATTTGCAAGTACCATGACGGGCCAATACCTCAGCTATGATGTGGTGGGTATGATATGTCAGTTGAAACGTATATCTATGCTTTGGGGAGGAAGGCTTGAAATTACCAATTACGTGTGGGTCAATGGAACGTTTAATTGTGTTATATACGTCATCAATTTAGCCTGCAGAGTAGATAAATCAAAAGTAGATGGCGCTAGTCATTAATAGAAGTTAAGTATAATAATATGTCCCTCCACTATTTATCTCCTACCTCTCCTCTTTCCCTGTTGCTTTCTTCTCACCATCCATTGTCTACTTGTAATCCCCTTTCATCTATCTCATTGTGTTCACCGTGCTCATTAACCTGTCTGTTTTCTGTGCGTGTTTTTGTCCCTTCTGTTACTGTACTTGTCATTTAGCCTCTGAAGAAGATCCTGCTAGGATCGAAACGTCAGGCCAACTTACTTTTACACATATAATAATATGTGTGTACATCGTGTACACAATAATGTGTGTACACAATTATGTGTGTACATCGTCTACCCTGCAGATTTCCCAATGTTTGGCCGGGAAATATAATTAAAACTAAACAACAATTCGATGCAGATTTTCTTCCAACATACGAAACTAAGCTAGCTACTGGGACTGTGGGATGACAGTGTCGGCATGAGGCAAACACACACTATTTGTAATTTAGACAAAGTTGTTACTCCAGATATTATTTAAATGTTCCTTCGGTGGTTTGCGCCGTTTTGCTTTGTAAATTAGACACTGCAATTCCGAACGTTATTCAAGTTATTGAGTCCGCTACACAATATTAAGCAGCGCCATCTATTTTGACATGGACTCAGATCCGGTGTTTGCTGCTTGGATCAAGATATAGTGGTCACCCACACTAGTACATGATCCCACACATCGAATCAAATCAACAGTCGTAGTGGTCCGGCCTGTACTACTACTGGAGTGCATATGTGATGTGATGTCAAGTTCAATCCATAGTTTAATGTCACCCCCCCCCCCCCCTCCTCCTCGTTTTACCTGCTTCACAAGCGAAAAGAAACAAAACTAATATTGATCACTATTGAGGAGAATGAGACAGATATATACATAAATGGTTTAAATAACTAGCTATTGCTGATACCAGATCTAAACTTTAACTCAACATCCAAATCTAAGTCATATATTCAAGGAGCTCAATGTAACTACCGGTATGGAAATTATATTCCTGCCCAATCAGTGATGCAAACACATAATTAAGAAATAATCGTTACTAATTTAGTACAACCGAAATTAATCAAATCATTGCTAACAATATACACAGAAGCTGATCAATATCAGATTGTTAATTATGGGATGTAGGTTTTAACCTTATAAGTGATAAACCGCTCATCTTGTGCAAGGATACGCACAATTCGCGGTCGAGTTTTCTACTGCGCATGCGAGTAAAAAGGGAGGTTTTTTGTTATTGTCTTCTTGCTATAGCTAACCGGTACTTTGCTAGTTCACTTACAAACGTTCGTACAATTAGATGTGAAAACGTTTTACATGAAAGGCTCTCAATTAATATTTTCTCCACTGAGAACATCTTCGAGTGATCAAATATGACTGATAAAATAGCAGCTACTGTTGATCATTTCACGAATTTATCGATGGAAATTAATAACATATCCTTGGAAACGAATACTTTACAACCAAATGCCGGGTTGGTGTTAGTGCTCTGTTTAATTTCAGTCACAGCTTTGGTCGGCAATCTCTTCACGGTTGTTTGCTTCTTTGTGGACAGAAAGCTTCGATTACGACCTTCTAATTTCTACATCCTTGGACTCGCGATAACCGATGTTTTTGTCGCATTAATTTCAGTACCGGGATATATAGTTATCACCGCTACGGGGAAATGGCCGTTCAGTCGTCAAACTTGTCAAGTATTTAACTATTTCAGGTTAGTGGTTGAACTAGCTTCCCCATTAATGACAATTTTAATAAGTTATGACCGTTATTTTCTTCTTTCGTGCAGTTATGATACTTACGTAAGATCAAGACGTAGAAATCGTATTACCATAGAGCTATGTAGTGCCTGGTTTATTCCTATGGTCGGACATTTTATAAGTTTTCTCTTTTGGCATATTACTGTTTCAAGAGCTGATAAAATTGGAGAGTATAGCACAGACTGCCTCGATATTCCTTCGGATGCAGACATCCCCTTCGCTGTCCTCTACGCTGTACTTACAATATTCGTACCAGCAGCACTCTTAATATTTTTCAATGCTCAGATTGGAAGAAAGTGCTTTCTTCGTTACTTTAATGCCAATGTCCACGTGGGCCCTGTAATCAGTAGCCAATCAGAACCCGGTCCCAGCTCGAGTACAAACAAAACCAAGTCAAACGTTTTGCAGATTCCTGAAGCTTACAGTGTTGCTTTGAAATTACCGGAATGCAGCCCTACAAAAGATTACGCAATCAACGCTGTCGCCACCGCTACGTGTTCGAATGACGCGGAGCGTGTTGCAGCTAGTCGAACTACTCCGTGTGTTAAAACTAAACAGTCTGAGAGTAAAGAAATCACGAGATATATTCGTCCCCTGTGCCTGTTATGTTTACTTGTATTAGTATTTTGTATTTCATGGATTCCGTTCTCTCTCTATTATCTCTATGTACATTTAATATGTCCATCGTGCCTAGACAAGACCCTATATGTCTGGCTTGTCTCTCTCCTTTACTTCAACGCGTGTATGAATCCTATGGTTTATGCAGTTTCCAACCGTTCTATTCGACAATGCGGTAGACAAGTTTTAAACTCTATCAAACGCCGCCTATGGCCTTGACTTGGCAAGATGTACCTGTATATTGTTAAGGACCTGTTGACACGAGATCCAGATCGAATCCATCAAAATATCACTCCATGAAGAGCCCAACGACCGTAAATTTACAAGAGACCCGGATGGCGTATCGATTTAACGGAACTGTGTTTGTTACATAATAGTGTTGACTAACATATATTGTACATTTAATTCAAATGCCATGTAACATGATGGTCATCGTTGACTCAGACAACATGTACACTATAATATTGTTGTGACCGGGTCTGTTCATCTCTCATCCCTGTCTTGATCTGCTAGTTAGGAACAAAATTGCGAAAGTTCCTTCTTCTTTAGATAAATACGATCTGATGTATGAACCCTTAGTCGTGTATTGAACAGTTGTATGTAAGTATGAAGGGAATACATATACACATAGTACCAGGTGGGAAGGGGAATATATATATACACATAGTACCAGGTGGGAAGGGGAATGCATATACACATAGTACCAGGTGGGGAAGGGGAATCCATATACACATAGTACCAGGTGGGGAAGGGGTATATATACACATAGTACCAGGTGGGGAAGGGGAATCCATATACACACATAGTACCAGGTGGGGAAGGGGAATCCATATACACATAGTACCAGGTGGGAAGGGGTATATATACACATAGTACCAGGTGGGGAAGGGGAATCCATATACACATAGTACCAGGTGGGGAAGGGGAATCCATATTCACATAGTGCAGCCTAAATTCTAAATGCTTGCCAAAATACCACCTGGTGGAAGTGGGGTCATATGTTTGTTTGTGTGTTTGTGTATTTAAAAGACTTGAAAGTACGCATAAACGTTATCTTGATTTTAGTTTATAGTTAATATATTCATTTATGCTACATTAAAACTGTTTGCGTTATGCCTATTTAATTGATGGTTTTGTTATACTGTGGTGTTACTGTTAACAGCATACAGTTGTTAGACGCAGTAACGTTTCGTGTAATTCCCGTCAAAAATATAGATATTCACTAGATTCAACCTGTTAACCAACTATGACACGAGGGTAATATATGTGATGTTTTATTGAAACTCCCGGTATGTGTACGGATCTTTAACTACTTAACTACAACCTAGATATGAACACCGTCTGGTCCCGTAGATTAATGATTTACAGTGCTGTATGTGTACGGATCCTTAACTATACTTAAGTACAACCTAGATGTGAACACCGTCTGATCCCGTAGAATGTTACAGTGATGTATGTCTAAGATTAGTTTGAAATAGTTATATGAGTTTCCCAATTCTAAGATATCTTTGTCCAAAATCAGTTCCTTGTTCCAAGGCTATTCTGTGAACACCACAGTCCCGAAGTTCAGAGCCTGGGTAAGAACATGCGAAAGTACTAGCGTGATTATACGGATTGTTTGTCGTAACAAGTCCCAGATTGACAACACCAAAGAAAAACTAGTATTGATCATCAAATTTATAAATTATCGAATATTTCGTTACTTGGGTAATGAAACTATATGTTGCATTCGATGGCTTAGTATTATTTACTCAAACAAAATTATACCGAAAACACCGGGAGCAGCAGAACCGATAACGACAAACTTGCAACTATTGGAGACACTGTTATATCTGATTGATGCACAGGAAATGTCCACGCAATGTTTCTCGTTGTTGAATATTAATATTAATCTGCCGATTTAAAATATGCCAATGGAAGACTACATTTTGTACTAACGGCCTTCCAAGGTCGATGATTAAAACCGAATTATTCGTGCTTTATTATAAATGTAAAGTGTTAAAGAAAGTTTAGAACGCTCCATGTGATTTCATGTCCATTAATCCAAGCTATTTGATATTTGGTTCATCAATTATCTCTGTTTTACTGGAAAATCTCTCTGCCTTCAGTGTAAAACCAATGCAACAGTCTCCTCTTCGGAATGTATTGACGAATGTTATGAATGTAAAACATTATTGACATGTATCGCTGAAGCGTCTTCTCCTTAGTATCCCATATGAGGAAACATTACAACGAGTCTCAGATGGAATCCAACATGAGATGTAGGATAAGCACGTGTGAAATGATCCACAATAACACGTAAAAAGCTGCAACGGTGAATGTGCTGCAAGTTGCTTATGCTCCACTGAACTGCACATAAATTGTATCGTTAGTATCAACTGGAAATATTTTCTTAAATGACATGTAAGAGGACGTAATATATAGAAAAGAAAAACAAAAATTATTGGAAAAGAATGGTGAAAATGTCCCAACAGTTAATTTGACAACTTCCTAAGTTATTTACATTTTTCTTTTAAATGTATGTATTTATTTATTTATTAACAGTTTGTTTACTCCTTTCTCGGTCGCCGTATAGTCATTTTTGTTCTGTTGACATGCTCTGAAAGTGTTTACCCTTATAGATTAGTAACAGCAGTAGTATAATGCATTATGTTCTACGCTAGTTGCTTCCTCACTCGATCGCAAGAAACGTTTTAAAATTCGTTTTTAATGAAACTATTTATCTCATAGAGTGAGAGATCAATACTGGTTCCATATATGTCTTATGTTCTGTACGTTGTAATAATTTGATTTCAAAAGTGAAGCAAAGGAACACGTACAACGCCTGTTGCAAGGACCAGAGACGAAAGATGGATTTTATGAAGGAGGTGATACTCTGGATTCCTTGAAGTCGATTCATATCATGTATATGGGTCTAGGTGTCCTCTATACACTGTTATAAACATTAGGGTAAAGTAACACTATATACTCAATGCGTGTAATACACTGTTATACACATTAGGCGATAGTCCCACTATATACTCAATGCGTGTAATAAACTGTTATCAACATTAGGCGATAGTCCCACTAAATACTCAATGCATGTAATAAACTGTTATAAACATTAGACGAAAGTCCCACTATACACTCAATGCATGTAATAAACTGTTATACACATTAGGCGAAAGTCCCACTATACACTCAATGCATGTAATAAACTGTTATAAACATTAGGCGAAAGTCCCACTATATACTCAATGCATGTATAATACACTGTTATAAACATTAGGCGAAAGTCCCACTATATACTCAATGCATGTATAATACACTGTTATAAACATTAGGCGAAAGTCCCACTATATACTCAATGCATGTATAATA
>JAIPMN010023334.1:0-13466 GCA_020650975.1 Apostichopus californicus
CGCCACTGGATTCAGGATATGTAGTGGAACCAGCGGCGTAGCCGGCGGGGGGAGGGGGGGCACATATACTTTGTGGACGCGATTGGAGGGAGGGGGTCAACTACTAGAGCGAATGTAATGACACCTCAAAAATATGTGCGGTGCGCTACGCTCGTGGTTGCATGTGTCTCTCTGAGTGGCCATATATATTTGGATTCTTGTTTATATATTTGTTCAATATGTGATATAACCGGATGGTTTTCGACAACTGGTTAACTTTTTGTACCAAAAAAGGAAAATTTTAGTAAACGAATGTAGTTAAAATAATGGAAATGATAAGCACTATTTTGCATCTAAGCCTTTGTCGATGCTGCAAGCCAAGTTATCAATTACCATCATGATCTTACCGTTGAGATGCAGTCTTTTTTTCTCCTTAAATTTTGCGACTGAAGTGAAATATTGTCAGGAAACGCTAGAACACACATACATGTTGACTTCTTTAATATATAGGCCTACATGTTTACGTATATCATCAATCAAAATGGGAAAATAGCCGCTTTATTACGTACAGCATGAGATTTAACGGACATAAAACACACATTTGTTGGATAAAAGTATATACGCTCGACAAATATTTTTCTTAGTAAATAATGATTTATTGCCTCAAGTTACGGTCAGTTTTGACGTATAGGCCTTGCATTAAAATTAATAGCCTGCCTATATTTTTTTGTAATTATAAGGTCAGTCTATATATAACACACTTCATGTATAATGGACTACGTCATCGGTCCCCAGTGCCTTTAGACCCGCGACCCAGGATCAGTTCCACGAGAACTGATCTACGACCAACCCGGGTGCCCACTGCTGCGAATCGATGCCCAGATGGCATTAAAGTTATAGCTTATATAGCATCATACGTTGACAAGCTCCGAAAAATTATCGATACATTTTTCGGCGTCTGGAATAAAATATTACTCGATACCCATAGTTTGCGGACGGTCGGAGTATACGGTATACTTTTGTAAAATGATAAATTCAAGCAAAACATATTTTACTGGATATAATTGAAGGCTTTGACTTTATAGAAATAAATCGTTGTCATTTCTGGTCGATTGCGTTATTTACAAAATACAATATCAGAATCATTTTCGACGAGTCATCTGTGAATTTCCATACCACACATACTTACGTAACCAGCAGCAGAGAATGCTTGTCATCAACTTTTAACGGTATAATTGAAACTTATACTTCCATTGACGAGAAATAGCACCTTTTGCAACTGATTAGAGAGTGCAAAATTAAAACAGGAAATGACGTATAGAGCGCTACTCAAATATTTTCACATAAGCAGAGAATGAGCACCGTTAGTTTTCCAAAATTGCAGATTTATAGAAAGAAGTTTGAGAGAATTTAAAATAGGACGCATAAAATATCACAAAAGAAAAGGACGTTTATCCAATTTTCCAATGTTCCTAACTATAGGTAGTAGCTTGTCTGAGGTGATTCCGTATTATGCATTGTTGTTGAAAGCTAAAACTGATGAGAATGAAGGCTGGATTTATCTCTCTTCTGTCAGTTTGCGAGAGATCTCTTAAATTACGAATATATCCACCCCCTCTCCCCTTCTTCTCCCCTCCCCTTTTTTCTTTGGTATTTTGATCCTGCCCTATTTAGATATCTCTAAAAGTAGAATATTATGTTACCACAGCTGCTTGTACGTACAGTGTATTACGCGTATTCTTATTCTGGGAGCTAAACCTTAGATGGAAAATTTCGTTGAGCGCCCTCTATTTAAAGTTGCCTGGAAACGCAAGAGCGAATTTCAACTTCTAAAACGTCCAAACTCTTCACATATTTCTCTTTAAGATGGCGATGGAAAAACACTTTGTGATGAGGGAAACACACCACAAGCCTATAACTGTGTTGGGCTACCATCCTTTACGAAGAGAAATACTAGCTGGTTTCGAAGGTTGTAACTTTGTAGCCTGTGCTAATTGACTAGAGCAAAGCTAAGGCCATAATGTTGATAACGATACGTTAGGCCTACTGTATCCCAAGTTAGGCCTAGCCCTAGCTTATAGTTATACCCTGCTCTATTCAAATATTATTTATAACTTAGCCTAATGGTACTAGGCCTAGTCCAGGTATTGTGTAGCCTATTGATGTATTGTGTTACGGTTACCGTAGAAGGCTTAGGCTTTCCAAATCTTTTAATACCATACTGTGTCATGAGTACCATGTAAGTCTGATTGCATAACCTTTGCAATCTGTAGCCTAGCTTACATTTTTTGCATTGTTATGGTTAAATAATTCAGGTTGTAGGTTTGGACACTAGGGTAGGGGGTTCACCATACTCAAAGACCTAGTTCCTAACCTGCAAGGCGTGCAAAGCTATAGCCTATCGCTAGGCATTAACAACCTTCCTGAAAAAGGAAGTTAAATCAGTTTCAATAGTTTCTATATATTTAATGGCTGGTTGCAACTATGGATAGAATCTGTCACAAGTTGAAATACACATTTAGAATATTCATGTTCATATCCAGAATTCCAGATACCACAAAATAGCCCTTCAATGTGTAATGTTGGAAAATAAAAATAAATTTCCAAACTGTGCACAAAAAGATTTGAAATGCAAACTGTGATAGTAGGCCTAGAATGTTTACCAATATATATACTAGTAATTTAATTGTATATATATAATCATTAGAGATATTTGTTTTCAGATGGTCACATCAAGTCTTGGGACTCAGAAACATTTAAGTTGGTACTAACAACTCACGAACATGAAGGATGGGTGACAGACTTTTTGTTCTGGTAAGATTGTTGAGACTGTATGGACTCATTCAGGCCTGTTACTTCTTAACTGTTCATTTCCAAAATAAAAAACACTTTAATCTGCGGAGGTTACAAACAGCAACAGTTTCATTTAAAACATTTTTAACACTTTTTTGCCCAAATAGGTATGATGTGGTTGCATAACGTAGGGCAAAATTGTAAATTTGTTCCTCAGGAAACCAGGCCAAACGGAATGTAGCAAAATAAAAATGACCAGTATGTCACTGGACATAGAATGTACAGAATAGGTTAAATGTAGACTGTATTTATGTGTAGGTTGGTTAATTGAAAACCAGCCTTGGGTTTAATAGCAATTTTGGGGGTATTTAGTAACTTTGCAATTTGAATTTTATGTAAACAACAAGTCGTCTGTCGGAAGACCTCCAAAGCTGATTTTGATTACCCGAACAGGAATTGGGTCGTCTCGGACTACCGGCCTACCATTAGAAATTTGCCCTGTAATTGCAATTAATTCTGCCCAAGTGTCAAATGATTTGACTTGTGAGTGTTTCTGCCCTCAATTGTGATTGAACTTGAAAATTACATGAATTGCCAGTAGTATGCTTTACACCAAGTTAGCCAATGAGTAAGTCCATGCAAGGCCAACCATGGTAGCCTTGCATACAATGCTATCGAAGTTCACACCCTCCACCATCATACACTAAAAAAAATTGAAATAAGGGGATTTCTGGAGAAATGAACATTTTGTGCAGTCACCTATAAAAATTCATTTCTATGGCCATCTTCTACTCACAATTTTACTCATCTTTTACTCATAACTCATCTTTTACTCTTCTTTTACTGATTTTGGTATCATAATTTCAGGCAGGAAGGGAAGGTGATGTTGTCATCTTCTAACGATGGGTCTGTGATCGCCTGGTCTAATAGCGGAGGTGTAGCTGATAGAATCAAGGTCAGAATATGAGATGGCAGCTAGTAAACGTTTTCTTTTAGCTGTACACCATATGTTTTATTCTTGTGCTCGGAGATAACAAAGTATAAAAAAATTTGCCTCATTTACGAAAAAATTAGGAAGGAGAAATATTTTTCAGTTTAAGAGTTCTAAGAAAAGAAATTGTGATGAAAGGTACTAAAAGATAGAGAAACAGCAGTTTGACAGAGAAGCAGAGATATTTGAATGTACTGAAGCAGTTAATTGATGAGTATTTCACTTTTGATAGTTTGATAGGGGAGAGTGGGGGGGGGTGGGGGGATTGAGGGTAGGTGTCACATGGAATAAGTTTGGGTGGGTAAAGGAAATGCTTCTTAGGGATGTGGTGATCAAAAGATTTGAAAGCATGCTTCACTTGTAAATGAAACTAGATATATTGAAAAATGTAGAAATTTGGTCGTTTATGGAATTTATAATAACTATTGAATTTAGAAGGTAAGATGTGGATTTTAGAGCAATACGTGTATCTGTTTATGTAGGTTGTGGTTTTAAAGGCATTGAAGACTCGCCCCAAACCGCGTGCCGCGCTCTGAAAAAGTTAACTTTCCATTGCTTGCAAGTGAAGTTTTCTGCTTGTCGCTACAATATGCAGACAGTATGATACATTGTTATCTTTAGCTGGACCTTAGATGTCCATCGCTGTATCGTTTGTACACTGTGCTGTGGGTATTGACTGCAGCTGTTTGAACTGACTGTACACTAGTGTCTAATTACCGAAGGTAGCAAGCTGTGTATGTATTTTCTGGGATCGATGGTGGTGTCTAACACTTCTGTTACACCTCCTTCGAAACTAGGTCAGATAACCGGCATTAGATATTTCTTTTTGCGTGAGTCTTCACACCCTTTAACGTATCAAGGTTAATTTTGTTTTTGTTTACAGCTGGGTGCACCAGTGTATGTAATGGCCCTCAACATCCGAAGACATCAGCTTGTGTGTGGATTCAATGCTTTCATTAAAGTCTACAGTTTGGATGAAAGTAAGACAATTAATGAAATAATGCTACATGTCAAAGTGTTTAAACAAAAACAAATTTGTGACTGCGGTAAAGAATCTTTTTGTCTGATTTGCAGCCAAGTTGCATATAAACTAAAGTTTCAGAAAGCTGTAATGAGCATCTCCTGTTAAGTGGAGGAAGAAAATACAATAGTAAGAATGGTTTATATTCACAAGTCAAATGGTTAATAAGTTTACTGTTTAATTTAAGAATTGGTGCATTTTATGAACAAGTTTGAAATAATTACATCATGGGATGATGACTGACAACATGCAAATCATTTTTCCATAAACTAGTGAAACAGGAAATATAACCTAAATGAATAAAATGCAACATATTGCCAATATTAGCAATCCCAGTGTCTCATTTAATTTGACAGTCAGTTGGGATACCTTTGTACAAGTTTGTAATACCACTCTATACTGTCTTCTCATAACATGCTGCAAAGCACTCGTACTGACAGTATGAACAGTTCCTAATCTTTTTTCTGATTGTAATGCTAATACCACTCTATACTGTCCTCTGATATCTTGCTAAAAAGCACTTGTACTGACAGTATGAACAGTTCCTGTCCTTAATCTGATAGCAACAGGATATATTCATACTGCTCATACTGTCAGAACAAGTGCTTTGAAGCATGATATGAAGTACAGTATATAGAACATTGTCTAAACTGGGTGCAATTCATTAATTCGCTATGAATATTCATGAACTACACTACATGTAGATCATGTTCAGTAAACGGTAACCAATGTCAGTTGGTGGATCTGGTTAATGTGAATGACATCAGTTGCTACCGAAAGCAACTGAAAGTGAAAAATTATGTTAATAATCACTTTATGATCAGAGTTAGTTTTAGAATTAAGGATATCTGATAGAAAGTGCATTTCCATGAACAAAGAGAACACACATCTCCTTCATAAAGAATAACATATGCTGTAGATATTGCCTAGTGAGGAAGTGGATTACAGGGTGTAACAGTGTAGCATGTAAAGAACAGATCCATCATGTTAGGGAAACCTGTGCTAAGGTTTATTCTCAATTGTTCTTCATCTTCCAAACCAGACAGAGAGAGCGGACATTTCATCAAAGTACGCCAACCATACATCTCGAGAGAACACACGGACATCGTTAAATGCATCACCTGCCTAGAATCCCGAGTATATTCTGCAGGGTAAGTGTTAATTACGGTATCTCAATATTTCAATATGAAGATCTCATTTGTGAATCAAGATAAAATATATGAAAAGAGTTTAGTTTAGTTTAGTAGGGAAAAAAAGGATCAGGAGGGACACTTAAGTCCCCATCAAGGACCCTATAGAGAGAGAAAAAAACTGAAGACACAAACACTGAGACCCGATCACAATTGCTTAAAGTGCTTGTCCAAAGCATTCTTAAACCCATTGACACTACTTAGTACAACTTTCTCAGGCAAACCGTTCCACTCATTCACAACCCTATTAGAAAAAAAGTTATGCCGAATATTAATCCTACTTTGTGACTTTTGGAGTTTAAGACAATGACCTCTGGTACAACTAATATTAGCAAACATAAAAAGTCGGTAAAGGATAAATTACTCAAAACCATTCACAATCTTGAAAACCTGAATCAAGTCCCCACGTAACCTCCTAAGCTCCAGTGTGGTGAGATTCAACAGTTGTAACCGCCTATAATAAGGAACACTCTTTAAGGAACTAATCATCTCCTAGTAGCCCTCCTCTGGACCTTTTCAAGTACTTCCTTATCCTTAGCAAAATATGGGTTCCAAGCCTGCACAGCATACTCCAGATGAGGCCTAGCCAACTGCTTATAAAGCCTAACTACTATGTCCTCTTTCAGAAAACTGAAGTTTCTCTTGATCATACCTAAAACCCTAATAAACCAGTTGTGTAACAGAATGGTTTAATGTCATAAAGCAAATTGTGTAAACATAAACAATTATGTATTAGAATGGTTCTGTAATAAAGCAATTATGTAACAGAACAATATGTAATAACGAGATTGTAACAATGATTATGTAATGAAGCGACTACGTAATGGAATGATTACGTAGAACAAACAATTGTGTTATAGAACAGCTATGTAATAAAGCACTTGTATAATTAATGATTATGTAATAAAAGAGATTATGTAATCAAGTAGGATCTTTTTGTAGCAGAATCAAACAAGAAGTGTCGCCTTTAACAATTTATTTAACTCATTCCATTGACCTGTGAGACCGTAAGGAGTCCTTTCTGTACCCTCAATCTATAATTATTAAGTTTCTAGTTTACTTTCAGCTTTGATATTCTGCATTACGATATCTTTTGATTTAGCATACAGCATAGGAAATTGTGGCACATTGTTGGGGAAAATGAATGACAGCAATGGTAGAAGCCATGTTTGCCATCGTTTTTGTCGATCCATTGTTTAAATATTCCTGTCCACTTTCTGCTCACAGTTATGACCAGAGGCTTATAATATATGACACATATTCCTGCCTTTGTTTTGCTCACAGTTTTGACCAGAGGCTAATAATATATGACTCATCCTCATATCCAGGACACAGAGGTATCAGTAAGGTATTTTGGTAAGTCAATCAATCTCTCAGAGTCAAGAGAGGGTTTTCATTTTGATCAAGTTTGGAATTTTATATGCATAGGGCTGACTCTCTTTAAAGAAAAAAGTCATTTTGTAATCTTTTTGACATGCTGTTTTTTCATGCTGTTCAGCACTGCATTCATTATCTGATAGGCCAGTGTATTGTTAGCAAAGAACACAGCCAAAATTGATAAGAAGTTATAGAAGAAGGTTTGTAGGGGAAATATGACAGCCAAAAATTGTGTTTGAGAGGGAATTTTGTCTGCTAAAACAGGATTAGAACCAGCTACATCAACGAACATCAGTCTTGTGCCTCTATTAACAGAATTATCCAATCAAATGTCGGCACTCATCTGTGTATTATAACGACAAGAAGAAATCTTTCCATCCTGCAGCAACTGGGTAGAATGACTATACATGTTTTTTTTTTCGTTTTCCTCGATTTTCTTTTCCAGCAATCCTAAGGCCCACGAGGCAGGAATTTGTTGCCTGAGTCTAGTCCGAGATACAGATAACAATACGTGGTGAGTATGTGAATTATCACACAATACGTGGTGAGTATACATGCTTATCACACAATACGTGGTGAGTATGTGCCTTATCACACAATACGTGGTGAGTATGTGCTTTATCACACAATACGTGGTGAGTATGTGCTTTATCACACAATACGTGGTGAGTATACATGCTTATCACACAATACGTGGTGAGTATGTGCCTTATCACACAATACGTGGTGAGTATAAGCTTTATCACACAATACGTGGTGAGTATGTGCTTTATCACACAATACGTGGTGAGTATGTGCTTTATCACACAATACGTGGTGAGTATGTGCTTTATCACACAATACGTGGTGAGTATGTGCTTTATCACACAATATGTGGTGAGTATGTGCTTATCACATAATATGTGGTGAGTATGTTCTTATCATACAATATGTGGTGAGTATGTGCTCATCACATCAGTTGGTAGTTACTGAAGCTTCAGATCATATGCTCTAGGGGATCTTTTCTATCTTCCATACACCAAATGTTCAAACTCTTATATCTCAAAGCGACAAGAGTAAGCTAAGAGACCAATCAGCAATGAGTAATGACATAGCGTATGAATATTGATATGATTATGTAAGATGCTTACCGAGTCCAAAAGAAACCTTATAAAGACAAACAACATGTGATAACAATCAAGAAATACTGCTGTATCTGACTTCACATAGCAGTTAATTCTTTTATCCATAACTTTAACATATCTGTTTTTCGATGGGAAACAGGACCTTCCTGATTTGATATCCTTTGGAATGGGCACCTGTCCTTTTGTTATATATTGTATTGCGGAGACAATTTCCCATACTTGACATGGAGGAGTGCATAAAGTGAAAAATTTATTCTGAAATGATTCTCTCAAATGATGATGTGGGGTGAACCGTGACTTCTGTTACAAATATCCAAGTAGAGGAATAGACCTGCCCCACTAAAACCTAACTTAGGTAGACTGAGATATCTAAAATGAGGATTTTCCAGCAATTATTGTTTTAAATACTCAAAAAGAAACTTAATATTAAACAAAGTCCCAGTCTTGAAGTCGCTCCATATTTTCAGATTATGCTGACCTAAATTTGTTATAATCTTACAGGTCAAATTATGGTTTTAAACTTTTGATATTTGTGATTAATTTTTTCATATAGGCTCATCACCGGGTCATTTGACAAAGTGGTCAAGATATGGTCAGTAGACGGTAAACTGACCCACAGACTGGACGGATTCCTCGCAACCATCTCGGACATTGTCTATGTTCCGGACATCAAGACTGTGTGGGTTGCGAGTGGGTCACCGGTGGCCACCGTTTACGACCCCAAATCTGGAGAAAACGTAAGAATGTGTCTCGTGTCCGTTAGAGAATTCCCATCTTCTTTAGCATGAACTTTTTATTGTGGAAATACAACACACTGTAACTTATTCAATTAATTTGGAAAGGTGGTTTCAGCTTTGTCTGTGTTTAGTTTCCCAACAAGGAAATATTTGCTAACTCTTAATACCATCTCATGGAAGTGATATTTATTTTGCACAGAAATGTTAGGCTTTTAAACCCTAAACAATATTAATAACTATTAAAAAAACACCAGCAACATTTTATCAATTGTGTGCTATGATGTAATAGTTCTACATCCAAATTTTTGTAATAAAATAAAAACTGCAATTTTTGGATTTACTGAGATGTTTTTTCTCTTTTTCACCAGGTTTCAGATTTTATAGGTACTTTTGTATCAGAAGAGAATCAGAAATACCAGCTACAGTGTATGAAATATATCCCAGAGTTGGGCACTGTCATTGGTATGTACCTTCTCCTTGTCGCTTTAAAGGCATTGAAGACTCGCCCCAAACCGTGGGCCGCCCTCTGAAAAAGTTAACTTTCCGTTGCTTGCAAGTGAAGTTTTCTGTTGTCGCTACAAAATGCAGACAGTAACGAAAACGTGATACCTTGTTATATTTTATCTAGACCTGAGATGTCAATCGCTGTATTGTTTGTACACTGTGCTGTGGGTATTGACCGTAGCTGCATGTATTGACTGTACACTAGTGTCTAATTACCGAGGGTAGCAAGCTGTGTGTGTATTTTCTGGGATCGATGGTGGAGTCTAAAACACTTCTATTACACCTCATTTGAAACTAGGTCAGATTACCGGCATGAGACGTTTCTTTGTGCGCGAATCTTGAATGCCTTTAATGAGGAACATTAATTAATCGATCAATAAGCAGTTTACTAATAAATTGAAAAATCATTCAAATAACCAATTATGTATATTTGTATCTCCTTCTTAAAAAAAAATTTTCATAGTAATTTCATGGTTTCTTTCCACTCTGACATAGAGAATAATTGATTTATTTTTTCATGTTTTTGTTACGTCTTCTGTAGCCAGTACTAACAGGAGAAATGTCTTTGTTTGGAGGTACAATCCATTTGGTTGTATTACATCGCTGAAGTGCAAACATGCTGTGGAATCCTTAACATACAGTGAGTAACCACACACACACTGTCTTTCTTATTCTAGTGACATACAATTGTGATACAGTGTATAGGGGAGACAGATATTATATATTCTATATTTTTAGATGAAAACCCCATCTCAATATCTTTGTTTATCATAACTCTAGAAATGGTTGCTGGAATGTGACTTGATAAGCATGGTAAGCCCTTCATTATTACGGAAAGTGGATCACAGTGGGTGATCTATGATGTTATCATGGTAGATGATAGATGTTCACACAAAGCTTTACTTTCGTTTTACAATTCTGTTTACTGATTGGTTAAAATGTGATACAGTTGGCAGGTTGCCAGGTTTTGTTTAGCTGACATTGTACTCTGAACTCAAGGTTTAATTAAAATGCAATTTTTCGCTATGAATATATATAATCGTTTTGTAAATAATTGACCTGTACACTTTCAATGTTTTTACCATAATGATGTCACTCACTTTGCATACAGTTGCCAGGTACATTCATAAAATGGAAAACCTTATCTAAGAAAATCATCTCTCTGTGGTTCATCAATAGCTATTGCCGACTGCTTCCATCGAGACGTAAATGTGTTTGTCGTCATGACGATATCTTCTCTAATTTTACAGCTAAGAAGGTACCAATTCTGATCTTCAATGGGGGCAGTGACGGACAGTCAAACAAATGGGAACGGCTGCAATCAAACCACTTCATGTACAGGTAAGGAAATCATGCATATTCATTGAGGAATAAGCCCCTCCCACATTATTTGCCTGTCCCCCCCCCCCATTTCACCACCCTTGAGAGATATGTGCCTGATAATGTGGTAAGGAACATCTCTGTAAAGTAGAGAAGCCATGTCTGTATCAGTGACATTGAATACTTCATTATAGCACATTCAGTTCAAAATAATAATAATAATAATAGGAATTTATAAAGCGCAAAATGCAAAAGCCTCTTAGTGCTAAAGAAAAAAAAATCTTACATAAGGATTTACAAATAAGTGAGTCTTTAACATAGAATGGAACTGTAATGCAAATGCACAAGGTTTCAAAACACATTTATAAGAGTTATAAAGAAAGTCCTTAGCTACTTAATACCATCATGTACAGACAATGTTAAAGCTTTTATCAGAGAAATTTCCTGGCTTGATTACTTTGTACTGGTGAACAATAACATCTCAATCTTGCTGCAAATGGTTATACCCCTCATCATTCCTCAGGTTAAGTCCACCCTCTGCTCCTTATTCCTGCTTTCTGTAAAAAAAAATGTCAGCTGTTATTTTTGATGTTTTCCTAGCAAAGAAACATTCCTGCAGGCAGAGGCAAAGACAAAATTATCGCAACTGAAAAATGCAAAACAGATCCGCAAACCTCTTCCAAATAAGATCTTCCTGCGTAATCCTAATGCACCAAACGCTAACCAGTACAGAGAAGAGAGGAGCAGTGTGACAAGGGTAAGTTTTGGTCCATCAATAGTACCCATTGAGGGCACTATCTTTGTTCCTTCTGGTAATGTGTATAATGCATGACCAACCGTACAGTTTCATAAAGCCAAGGGCTTGGGGGGTGGTGGGGGGGTGGGGGTTATTTGCAAAAGAAGGGTGGGTTACTTAACGAAAAGCTCTGTGATAAACATTTTTGTGTCATCAATTATTTGATTCTTCTAAAAGATGAAATCTGAACAAGGCTGAAGGAAATGGCAAACAAGACCTTTGTTATGGATTTTGTGGTCGGGGGTGGGGGGTGGGAGAAGGCAGGGGTTGGGTGGGGGAAGGCAGGGGTTGGGTGGGGGAAGGCAGGGGTTGGGTGGGGGAAGGCAGGGGTTGGGGAGACAGCAAGGGAGGGTTCAAGGTATGACAAGATCGTTATTATGATTAATAGATACTGATAGGTGGACTACAAGTGTTTCCTGTGGAAGGCTACAGACCTACACTTTCCTGCCTCTTTACCCTTCTCATTCACACCTTCATCCCTCTAAACTGTGTCCATTTAATGTTCAGTTTGATAAAGACTCTACTTAAATTTAAAACTAAAGTATATCCAGTTCTTGGACTTTGTTGCATGATGATATTTCTTTGCTTGGTAAAATGTTATCTTAGAAATTATTCCACGCTTATGCCTCCCTCCCCACCCGTCAAAACTGAACCACGCTTGGCGGCATCCATTAATGCCTAGTTAGATAGTTTCTGTGGTTTCGTGATTGCTTATATCTTGTGTAATAACTGATCCCATCCCCTCCAGACCAACGAGCCTCACAGTAATTCTGTCGTTATGTGATTGCTTACATCTTGTGTAATAACTGATTCCATCCCCTCCAGTCCAACGAGCCTCACAGTAATTCTGTCGTTATGTGATTGCTTACATCTTGTGTAATAACTGATCCCATCCCCTCCAGACCAACGAGCCTCACAGTAATTCTGTCGTTATGTGATTGCTTACATCTTGTGTAATAACTGATTCCATCCCCTCCAGTCCAACGAGCCTCACAGTAATTCTGTCGTTATGTGATTGCTTACATCTTGTGTAATAACTGATCCCATCCCCTCCAGACCAACGAGCCTCACAGTAATTCTGTCGTTATGTGATTGCTTACATCTTGTGTAATAACTGATTCCATCCCCTCCAGTCCAACGAGCCTCACAGTAATTCTGTCGTTATGTGATTGTTTATATCTTGTCTAATAACTCATTTCATCCCCTCCAGTCCAACGAGCCTCACAGTAATTCTGTCGTTATGTGATTGCTTACATCTTGTGTAATAACTGATTCCATCCCCTCCAGTCCAACGAGCCTCACAGTAATTCTGTCGTTATGTGATTGCTTATATCTTGTCTAATAACTAATTTCATCCCCTCCAGTCCAACGAGCCTCACAGTAATTCTGTCGTTATGTGATTGCTTATATCTTGTGTAATAACTGATTCAATCCCCTCCAGTCCAACGAGCCTCACAGTAATTCTGTCGTTATGTAATTGCTTATATCTTGTGTAATAACTGATTCCATCCCCTCCAGTCCAAACAGCCTCACAGTAATTCTGTCGTTATGTGATTGCTTATATCTTGTGTAATAACTGATTCAATCCCCTCCAGTCCAACGAGCCTCACAGTAATTCTGTCGTTATGTAATTG
>JAIPMN010023338.1:0-14096 GCA_020650975.1 Apostichopus californicus
ACCTAGATTAGCTACACACCCTCCCTTTAATAATCACAAAATCGTCACCAAATTTCCATACGAAAGTTCATATCTTCTTCACCACACAAAAAATACTATGAGGATTGGGTGATGACCTGAAGATGCAGGAAACTTTTCAGCAATTTTGGTCCAGAAATTCATGTTTCAGGTCACAGGAATATCCGTGTTAAGCTATATATGTAAAAACTACATAGACTATATAAATAAAGACTATATAAAGACTACATATTTGTAGACTATATATATATATAAAGACAATATATATGAAGACTGCATCATCTTTGTCTGTACCCTCAGATGGTGAATGCCCAAGGATAACGGAAGCTGATGAGAGTGGGTTCTACGAAAGAGGGACAGTCAGATTAGAGGCCGCAAACCTTATCGAAGATGTTCAGTGCCACAGCCAGCCATCCAGTGACCTTAAAAACCAGTGCAAAGACTATCACCAATCAAATTTTATCGGATTAAATATTCTGTTTACTCTGAGTATGTGACACGTCATTAGAAACATTTAATATTATACCATGACTATATTATTTACTTCATCAAATAACCTTTCATAATAACTTTAGCACTGACAGTGTGAAAGTATGGGGTGGGGGGAGGGGTAGTTGACATTTGAACCTGTTTGTTTCACTTCACTCTTGAAATTTAGAGTCTCGAGTCATGACTTCTTACAATTCACTGGAGCAAATTATGTATAGTCGATTAAGACAAGAGTCTTATATCTGTGTCTGTCTTGGAATGGTCACTCGATCATTGTTGTGATGTGTCATGCCTTGGCGTCCCATTAATGATTATGACAGTAGCGATTGGTCAAGGTACATATATAGCGATTTTAAAGATTTGTCTTTTAGGACCTTATAACTAACAAATCACTTTGAAAATCATCCACAAGAAAGTGAACATTGATTTAAGTTTTCATTTCATCGGTTCGTCTCGTTCATTCCGCTTTATATTGATATTCTCTTGTGTGAAAGTTATACACTAAAAATTGTGTGAGGTAGCAAATTAAGTTTTTACTTCTTTTTTTTTAATAATGATGGCTTCAAACTTTGAACCATGTTCTTCACTAGGTTTAGAATGAAGGTCCACAAACTATGGCTCAAAATTGGGTTAATTTTTGCTCTCTTTTCCAGTGATTAATTCGCAGGAAAATTTGTCTACGCACTTTACGGAGGTACTTGCTTTTATGCATTCTGAACAATAGCTCTGATGGGTGAGGATCTGGTGGGCAATGGTTAATTGCTGATAGAAGTTCCTAGATTGTGGGCTTAAAAGGACCACTGGTTTAGAAGGAGCGGGGGGCTGCAAAAAAAGTTTTCCACTCGTCATGAAGCAATGCCTAATCCATCCCACCATCATCTGCCATTGAAATAATGACAGTTTTATGGTTTTATCAAAGTAAATCCTTTTAATCACTGCAGGTGGATGGGATATTGATGGTGTTCTTTTTTACTTGAGATTGCTCAAGGGTGAAGATCAACCTCAGTTAAGAAGCACAGAGGAAAACTGTCATTTTCTCCTTGTAAACAGTTCCATTAATAATGAGACAGCATTTGCAATGCAGGTAAGTTTTTTTGTTTTTTTTAAGCTAGCAATGCGCTTGTCTACCAGCTCAACACATCTATCCCCTCTCACCCCTCCCCTTACTAGGTTTCCTTTGTTTGCTTTAACTTTATGAAAGAATGAAGGTACAAAAGATTCAGTGTTCCAATCACATAATCCTTTTGTGAAAACCATGCAACCTTTTCAACAAATTCTTGCCAAGATCCACAATCTGTAAGATGAAAAAATAAAGTTGCATAATTTAGACAGTGAAGAACTCCTGAAATCATTTAAATTGTGATACTGTCTCATATTTGTGTGTGGTTTTCCCATTCTTAGTAGGTCTATCCTTTTCTATTTGCATCTATATCCATGTTAAGTGGGTCTACTCTAAATGAATCCATACAGTCCCACTCTGAGTGGGTTTTCCCATTCTGAGAAGGTCAATCCTAGTCTATCTATATCCATGTTAAGTGGGTCTACTCCAAATGAACCCATGCAGTCGCACTCTGAGTGGGTTTATCCCATGCTAATGTATCCATTTTAATTGTGTGTGCATCTCATGGAGTTCGATCTGCTGTACTCCCTTTTCTTCCCATTCCTACTTCACATTCTGAATTTGTAATATCTATGTACCAACTATTTCCTTTGTCTTAATTCCTGTTTGGAGTGCATGGGTCTGCTCCATGTGCACCAGGGCTCTCCCATCATAAGTGGGGTTTTCCCAGTATTTGAGGCCTGTATCCATTGTAACTGGGTATGTCTATCGAGGACTGACACAGGCTGTCCTTCTGAAAAGCTCTACTGCTGCAATTTATCTGGGACGATCCATCTTAAATCCCATAATAATGGTCTGGTACTGTCCCTCTCTAACTTCTTCTGCACCTCTTTACTTCTATGTGGGTCTGCCAACGCTTAGCTTGCCCCATTGAGAGCCTGCTCTCTCATCTTCACTCTTTTTCCGCATAATTTAGTACGTGTGTCATTTCTCCCGATAGGAGATGGTCTTTGAGTACAGCAGTTTCGTGGGTCTTCATCCAGGGAGCCAGTATTTACTCCAAGCAACCACGTTACCAATGCATCCTACGGAACCAGTATACAGTGCAATCAAAATAAATATTCCTAGTAAGAGATAAAAATATTCATCCAGTCTCTTTATCAATTACAAGATAAATAACACCCAGCTAGTTTGTGTATATGTTACAATTGCAAATATTCTTTCACACCCGAATATTGAAACTATATATACCTGTCAATATTGATGTACTCAGGAATACACTCAGTGATGTAATAATAATCACAGATAATTATGCGGAAGAGAAAAGTTAATTGAAGTTAGATTGAGACATAAAGACCACACGCCAACAGCCCTTTTGGGCAATTTGTGTGGACATCGATCAAGATTAACACATTTATAGTTTGGTATTATGCTGTTCATTCTGTTTCCCCACCCACAATCTATTTCAGTAAAGTATTCAGTCATTTTATCTCACAAAGGCAAAAAAAACTGAAGTATAAGTCAAAGCTTTTTAGAATTTTGAATAATTTTCTGTTTATTTTTAAGTTGAAAAATATTAATTATGTAGTATGATGTAAAATTTAGGGTTGGTCAGCGCATCATCTTATTGGATCTCTAGAGCATTTAAAGACAAAGATCTACTTTGCAAAACTTGACTGGATATATAGTTTGCCCTTTGGCGATGTCTAACAGTGGAATAACTACCTACATTTAATTCTTTCAAAACTACTGGAGATAACATCTAGCAGTGGCGGAGCATCCTGACGGACTCAAATGAACTGCTGGCGCCCTTTTCAGCTCTTTACCACTTTTTACTTATTCGCGATTATTTACTTTTTTATTGTGCTCTCATCTACTTATTGACATTTGTCACAATTTGTTGGTGTAATTTGGCGATGACACCTATTTATTCTTCGTTTATCTGCAAATAAGCCAGGCCTGGAAAGGGTCATTTCCGGCAATCTAGGGAGTATTTATTTGGTGGCGCTCCACTTAGATAGTGTCGAAAGCGCCCCTACAGACCATTCACGACTCTCCTGACCAATACCCCTAGCTCCGCCACTGACATCTAGCATTGGTTTCTTGCAGAGGCTGCGGGCGGGGAGGAGAAAGGGGGGGGGAGATTCTTGAGTTCAATTCTCTGTGGAGGTTTGAAAGTACTCATTGTTCTACATTTCCAACTCAATATAGATCTGTTTATAGATATGTCGTGTAGATATGTTTATATCTTGTTCATATAATTTTCCATCTGCCTGTTACTAAATTACATACTTTTTTTCACAGATTGTACTAAATTACCGGCTTGGAAAAAAGATTACTTCTGTACCCGCACTTGTGAGTGTAAACTAGTTGAACATTTTTTTTTTTTTTTTATTGGGTGGAGAAATGTTGCCAGGTAGCATAGTTCCCTCAGTTGATTGGATGTTAGAGTCTTAAAGCAACATGTTTGGGCATTAGTTTCCAGAACTCTTACAAAGACTAACTCATCTTAACATAGTAAACATAAAGATAATCTGATAATCTGCTAGATATTTGCTATCTAGCAGATGAAGGTGCATCGGTGAGCTGTATTCAATGAGTTTTACATGAAATTTTTCTTCGGACAACAATATAGTAAAAACATTTACCAAGGTTGATTGCAACAAACTACTTTCAATGCTTCTGGTAAATAATCTTAATTAAATAATCACATTATAGTCGAACCATATTTTTTACCTTGTTAAATAACATTGCGTCACCATTATTTCTATGAAATATTCTTTTCTCAAGTTGGGATTTGTGGACCCCTAGAGGTCAGTAAAAATTGTTTGAGGATCTGTAAGGGCAAAAAGTGTTTGTAAGGCATCCTCAAAGAAAAACAGAGTGGGGGCTGCATAAGTAGTAGGAGCCATCAAGCATCAATTATGCATCAAGACAGTCAGGAAAAAGTCAGAAGGTGCCATCTTGGGCAAAGAGGATCAAAACTTTTTCCTTGTCTGAGGCCAATTCATGGTGCAGATGAGGTCATTGGTGAGACTCCTAATTTCCAGGAGCCTGGAAAAGTTCTACAAAGTCGTAAGCGGCCCATGGATGGACAAAGTTTGAGAAGCCAAAGTCTCTCAAATTGATTATTTTACTGTCAGGAACTATCATGGCGATAGCACCTTTTACCACAGTTCTCTAACATATTTGCCAGGATATTTTGCTGTGCTTTGAAAGAACTGTGAAATGCTGAGGTTAAAAATTTGATGTCTGTCTTGAAAAGTAGTTATTACAAAGATCTGTAGATTTTCAACATTTCTTGTGAAAAAGGTCTTGTAGCAAGTGTAAATAAATTATCTCCATGTTACATCCAATTTACCTTTCCTGCTTATGATTCTGTACCACATACTATACACATCGTTTACGTATCTGAAATGATGATTCATCATCTCCGAATCCAGAATAAAAAGACCTTTTAGTATGGTGAAAGTACAGGATTGCGAAAGTACACATCAAATGATCTAAACTTGTGTGTTGTTTTTCTTTTCCCGTACGTATCTTCTACTTTCGAAGCACCTGCAAACTGGGGGTCCACCATCGTTGTCAAACCTAACACTTTAGACGTAACGTTTTCTGTCTGGCCCGATATTTCTGTCTTTAACGAATACATTTTATACTTGATTCTTGGAGCTGAACTCAAGGAAACTAACATCATCACGAAGGTGCACATCTCAGTGGATGATATAGTAAGCCCAAAATCATTCCTCTTCATTTTACATATTTCATATTCAATATTTTTCTTGTTTCATCTTCCATAGATTTCATATTCTTATTCATATGTTTTTCTTGTTTTATCTCACATAGATGACAAGTTTACAATTACTTTCTAACTTCTAATCAATACCACCTCATTTTTCCCACTCCATCTTTTGGTTTTTTTTTCAACTTTTAACCTTTATTTATTACTTTACCACCTTTGTGTTACATAATTATGTTTATATAAAAGCATCATTCCTCATTTGGCACTTTGGTTTCAAATTGACTTATGGATTCTTCAAAATAATAATTCACTCTGTAATTGCTCAAGAAAGAAAATTTCAGTTTATCTCTCCCCTCATTTTAATGAGTGGGGACTTAAAACTACACACTTGTGGGTTATACAGCACATCTCTGGCATTTGTTTGATAAACACATCAGTTATGTTGGTCTAGTTAATCAACTAGAAGAAAATTGGACAGAAAAAAACTGTACTAAGAGTTAATTAGATGGTCTGGGTGTATTTTTTTAATTTTTGCTATTTTTAGCATTAATCTTGAAGCTGGAACAAAGCACTGTTTTCTGCTTTAACTTCTTTTCAGGAAAGCCTTCAGACCATGAGATTGAACCTTACAGAGGAGAAGGTGATTCATCATAAATTTGATGTGAGCAGTCCTGGCATGTACATGATAGTTGTAAGTTTTTGGGGTATTTTTTTTCTGAAGGCACCATTCAATATCATTCCCAGATCTTGAAATTTGCATCTCATGTGTGTATCGTACTCGTTATGTCATGTAGACATAATTAATTACTTGATGGCACAAACATCTCTGAATCATTGGTATACCCCCCCCCAATCCCATCCAATTAGGTCAGAAAGTCAAATTCTCAAACTCCAAGCTGCGTGCAGTGTACAGGTGTGTAGGAATATCTTCGCATTCGAGCTACACGAAATGGGCTCCTTGAGGATTGAGGGATAAGATCGTGGAACCAATCACCTGACACGATATATGATACAAATGATACTGCAAAAAAAAGATTGTATTCTATGGATTTAGGAAAAGGCACAGACAAACAAGAAGCAGTAGACTGGGGGAGACTGGGGGGGAGGGGACTGGTTCACTTTCAAGCACTCTTGACACTTTTCTAACTTGGTGGCCCTCCTTGACAGAGCCAAGGCTTTGCATCAAATGAATTAGTCAAGCAAGGCTTAAGAGTAATCCATTTTAATTTTGGAGTGATTTGATATATGTTACAACCAAAAATTAGAGGGGATAAGTCTTTAATCAAAGGGGTCAAGGTAAATGGATACCTTTTTTTAAACATTTTAATCTCAAAATTGTGGAAGAGTTGATAAAGGTGGGCAGGACTGCGCAATCCTAATATCGCGAAAACCACGTTCAATTTATTTATTGCTACTTTTAGGAATACTCTGTATACAGATGCTCCCTGCATGGAAAACAATGTTTTTAATCATGGCATTGTAGATATTTATTAATAAATTTGGAAGAAATTACAATTATGATTACTAAGAATATTTATAATTGTTCGAGTAACCTCCGTGCTCTGCCTGTAGTATTCGGTAGATATGTTTGTCGAAATTAAGCTTGCTATCAAATAATAATTCCAATTATCCTGTGCATTTCATGCAAAAGCACTTTAAAGGCATTGAAGACTCGACCCAAAAGTTAACTTTCTGTTGCTTGCAAGTGACGTTTTGTTCGTGTCGCTACAAAATGCAGACAGTACAGTAATGAAACGTGATACCTTGTTATCTTTAGCTGGACCTGAGATCCTGTCCATCGCTGTATCGTTTATACACTGTGCTGTGGGTATTGACCGCAGCTGTATGTACTGACTGTACACTAGTGTCTAATTACCAACGGTAGCAAGCTGTGTGTGTATTTTCTGGGATCGATGGTGGTGTCTAACACTTCTGTTACACCTCATTCGAAACTAGGTCAGATTACCGGCATTAGACGTTTCTTTTTGCGCGAGTCTTCACACCCTTTAAGAGGAATCCATTTTAATTTTGGAGTGATTTGATGTATTTAGATATGTTTGTCAAAATTAAGCTTGCTATCAAATAATAATTCCCAATTATCCCGTGCATTTCATGCAAAAGCATTTTAAAGCTCTCAAGAGCTGGCATTTGAATTGTGTGGCATGTTGAACCCACATCAAAGTCAGGCATTCTTTTAGACTTCTAAGATAATGTTCTATCCTTCATGACAGGTCTTACCTAGCCCAGATGATGCATGTATAGCGGATACCCATTGGGGTGGCAGAATGTGCCTATACAACCGCCTAGTCGTGAACTTGACAAGTAAGATCATGAACATTACGTCATATTCAACTGAGGAATAGGAAACGGTCACACAATAGTGGTGTGTTATGGTAGTGTTTTTTTGTCTTTTATTGCTAAGCATTCTCACAAAGATACAGACTGCTTTAATAAGCGCTTCCATCATCATCGTCATCAATTTCAAACTCGCAATTATGAATTTGTTATCATTTAAAATGATAAACATACAAATATTCATGTTTCTTTAAAAATATTCTTTTATATCTATCTTTCAAGCTGATTTGCTATCCTCTGTAAACCATGTGGACATTTCTTTCAACTGCACCCGTTAAAAATGCCTTTTTAATTCACCGAGTATTCCACCTCATCATTACTGAACTGTAGTGTACTGTGTATATTGACCCAAAATTTAAAGACGACCATGAAGTGAAGATAAAAGAAGCCATATCCACTCATTGATGCTAAACTTGGCACAGCTAAATATGGTTCAGTTTATGTTAACATGGAAACTTGAATGATTACAAAGATTGTCACACAATCATGAATAACATGAAAAAAGATATTATTTCCAAACTGTCAACGGAAAAACAGAAATGTTTAAAACTTGTTTTCTTAGTGTTCTTGAAACTGTCTGGACAATAGAGCATGTCTAGCATTTCGTTTTAAAGGTATGCTGTATTGGCCCCAAATATGCCAGATTTTTAAATATGGTCACCTTTGGTAAAAATTCTTAAACTATTTTTGTTATCACCCTGGAGGAAATTGACCTCACTGGGACATTCAAACAACTTTTTGTTCATTTAGAGAGTCTGAGAACAATTTGGAGAGTAAATACCTCCAGGAATGTACTTTTTGAAATTTTAGCAATTATAGGATGCTATAATTTGGGGTCTATACAGAGACTACCTTTAACCTCCACTGAGTGGCTCTCTATAAAAAAAAAACTTGAAAATCAAGTCAAGTTTGCAGTAACCGCCTGCAAACACATCCATTGATCTTCATGGTGTCCTACACATGGGTTTTTAAAAAAAACTTAAAAGTAGTTAATATCCGCCATTTCTTGCAATTAATCACTGAGTTGCACCACACCTGTGCACTTTACACAGCAGGTTTACCAAAACACCCTTCCTCGCTTCGTTTACTAACTCAGTGATCGTTGATGTAGGTTATTTTGCAAGGAAATATTCTTTCTTAAAAATTTAAGTGAATTCCATTCGATTATGACGAACTTGTCACTCAGCTACTTTGAAATTATAATACAATGAGAATCTAATTTATTAGAGAGAGAAAAATTATATTCACAATTTAAGGAGGTATAGACTAGTAACCTAGCTGTTTTTTGTATTTTAAAATCCATGCAAAAAATTCTGCTGTAGAAGTTTTAAAAATGTACTTGAATATATTACATAGAACAGTGTCACATGATGTACAGAAGCTCTTAGACCGATGAAGCTCCATATATATAGTAACATGGTTCATATTTAACTGAAAATTGTATGATCGTGCATTAAATTGTACATACCATATGTACTGAACAAAATTTCAAATATATAAGGTAGCTCGTAGCTGAACATGCATATTTGTTATATTTTGGCAAATTTGCTACGAATGGTTTGCGATGCGTTCTGTTTGAATGCTCTACATCAAATTTCAAAAATGAAGTAACCTGTTACTTGACAAGCTCATTTGTTGCTTGCTCATTGGCAAAGAGCAAGTTTTCCCTGTTTTGTAAAAATAAAAATGGATCCTTGAAAGTAGAAATTGATTTCAAAATGCAATCTGCAGTATTGTTCGATTTTCTTAGTGATCCATCCACAAATTGGTTACCAATAAAAATTCCATTGGCTAAAAAAAGTCAAGGTGAAATCATGAATTATACAATTACCTCAAGACTAAGTCGTATGTGTTGAATGTACTGTGCTAATGTGACATTTCAGTTTGCATAATTCATCGTCTACCCTTGGTCATTTCCTTGTTGTAAAGGTGATCGTCCTTCTGTACCACCACCTCCTCCTCCTCCTCTTCCTCCTTCAACCACCTCCACCAAAATTCCATCATACCACAAAACAGCAATTCACCATTCATCAAAACCTCCAGATGATACCCAAGCAGGTAAAGTGCCACATTCTTTATTTTATTTTATTTTATTTTATGTTATTTTATTTTTTATTTTTTATTTTTTTATTTTTTTTATTTTTTATTTGGACATTAATCTTCTTTCATATCTCACTCATTATCCTCCAAGAACTTTTTCTTTCTGTTGAAAAGAGAAAAACTTACTCTCTTCATTTGAATCACAAGTTTTATGACAACAACGGTTTCAGCCCTAATTCTTAAATGCAAAGTAGACTATCCAGTGGTGTTGGAGGTGGGGGTGGGGGAGGCAGATGCCCTCTGTCCCCAAAAATGTTTGGTGCCACTAAATCATGCCTCCCCCTACTACAAATGAAATTTGCCATGTCTGAAACTTTTTATGGGAAGAAACACTGCTCTTTGACTTCTACCAACTATATTTACTGACGTAAGTCTGCCTCAAAAATTCTGCTGAATTAAAGGTGGTCTGTCCCCATCCCCACCCCCCGCCTCAGCACCACTTCAATTGCTAAAGTATAGCAAAAGACTTTCAAATGCAAAAAGTTTCCTGGAGAGTTTTGACTTCTTTTTTTAATTTTGATCATATATATATTGATTACTCATGCTAAAGAAATACACTTCATTTGGGGTTTTAGTATCAATAAAAAATGGCAAAAATATTGACCAAACTCACAGCAGTGAAATACAAAATCAACAAATTGTTTGTTACAAAAATTGTGGAAAACCTTTGCAGCTGTAATTCTGTGCTTTCTGGAAACTTTTACACAAAATAAATGCACAACCTACTCTCTATTTTCTTCTTCTTCTTCCTTTGCTTCATTCATAACAAAATGATTTTAACTTAGATCATCAGTAAGTAATTCACTTCATGCTTTATATTTGACAGACATTTGTCATCAAATGTCTTGGCTTTTCTGATAAAAAAGAAGAGAAAAAGAGAAAAGCGCCTTATAACAAATTTATATTGGATAAGGCGTTACATTAATTCTGTAAAATAAATCAATAAAATATTTTTGGTTTTTTAATTGGTTTGGTTTTTTATTGCAGTGTTTAATACTCACATAAAGAAGACACAATTTGGCAGTAAAATGATACATTGCAGTCTTTTACTACTCCCATTGTACACTATGGCAGTAGAAATGTGTCTTTATAGAATGACACATATTCTTTTTAATTTTGGCAACAAAAATTGTGTCACATCATGTTACAGTTAAAATACTATAGAGTTAGTGACCTAAGCTAATCCCCATTATTGCCATTATCTTACCAGATGCCCTCACTGCTGTCTGCCCCAGTACCCCCTTCAAGATATGCCCTCCCTGCTGTTACCCCCAGTACCTCCAATCAACAATGTAGTCAGCCAAGACAATCATTCTTCTGTTTTTTTCATAACTATGTCCTGTTACAATTAAACACTGCAAATTAACAATAGTAGTAGGTGCACCAAGGTTGCTCAAGTCCAGCCTTGACATATATATGGCCAAATCACGGTAAAAAATAATCAGTGATTTTTTTTGCAATAGACCAAAAAAATAGAAAAGTAGTGGGTAGCTATGCGAGCCTTGTTTTACTAGAAATATTATTCAAAATGTGATGTGAGGGAGCTATATCTTCTGATACTGTTTGATAAAATAGCTACAAAGTAAGGGAAGCATCTCATGTTGTAGGTGTTCATCACTTGAAAGTAATCTTTGGTCCACTTGGAGTGGAATATATTTAAATTCTTGCAGTACAAATATTATATAGAAATATACTTGGAAATGAATATTCAATAGGTTCAGTACTAGCAAATTAACCTACACAGTTTCAATATTTTACAAAAGTGAAGGCGACTTGAAATTACTAAGGCTTAATTATCAAGAGTGGAACAGTCTTCCAAACCGTACCAAAACCGCTCAGACTATTGATATTTTCAAGAAACTGCTAGAACATCACCTGTGTGAACAAGCGTACAATAGTGAAATTTTCATAAATATTAAATTTAACTCTCATTAGCACCTTTGAACAACTTTTGTTGATATTGGGGCTGGCTATATAAATGTTTCTGATTGATTGAAAGTCAAGCTTAAAAGATCAAGAACAGAGGAAGACACAGACAAGAACAAATCCTCTATACCTTCTCCCTTACTTCTCCCCCCCCACCACCCCCCCCCCCCCCAGTCCAAAATAAGAAAAAAGTGAGGGCTAGTTTATATATTATGTGGTCACTTTTAAGCCTATACATTTAAGTGTTAGGTAGGGCTGGTACAAAAACCGACAGTACTGGGTATCTGATTCTTTCTTCTTCTTCTTTCTTCAGATCCAGACACGCCCATGCTTATGATCATCCTGGTGGTGGTATTTCTGTTGCTTTTATGCTCTGTTTTTGCCGTGTGTCTCCTCTGTTATTCATCTGATATCTGTTCTAATATGCCTTTCTTTCACATTATGAAGGACGTAATATGTGGCAAATGTAAGTGTTTCGTCCGTCTTTTGTTTCTTTTGGTAGATATGATTTGTTGGAAGAGGGGGGGGGGGGAACAAAGGACCCAGGACTTCAAGATTCCAGGCAACTTATATGAAAATCTTACTGGAACTCATGGCATGTACAATGTATACCAAGACCAATAGCTACACAAAAATAGTGGTACCCACCTCTCCACCTCTCCAACCTCATTGCAAGTCATTACCCCCACCCCCCCCTCTTTGAGCCCACCCTGGAAATTTTATCAGCTGTTTGCCATTTATGTGCCTTATGCTAAATGCAAATGTATATTGTGTTTTTTATTCTTTTTCTTGTAATCATGATTTAAGTTAGATTTGTTAATAAGTTATATATCTTCAATATTTCAAAATAGTAAGCTATCAGTTGTTGCAAATCTTTGCCAACTTGAAGTAACTAAACCTAAATCTCCAGTAGTCAGTGGGCTCTACAAGCTGCTAGTGTCTGCCACGACCATGACAGGTTTTAATCCATTCCTGGTTCATGTGGGAAATTCAGGGACATTTGTCAAGAGGCATATATGATCCAGTATACCTCTTAAAATATCATCTGCACCGCAAAGGAAATTGTAATGTCGGCTGTTATAACAGAAGCTGGTAACATGCCCTATATCCCCCTCCCCCCCTTCCATGCCTGCCCATATCTCCACCCCAACAACCACCACACCATATTTGGTTACAAGGGATTCAGCCCACTGATCACTGTTTCCTTGCTTTGTACATTCAGGTTTGGATAATCCATCCTTAGACGAATGGACGGTTACGTCGGAATGGCATGGCATTCCGTATCAGTGGGAACCACTCAAGGTCGGGAAATCCTGTACAGAAGACGATCCGCAAACGGGAGTCCGTGTAGCCAGTGAAGAAGCTCTCCGTCTTTTTCAGCATGAATGCGAATTAAAAGGCCTAGCTGATTGTGACTGCTGAAGAGAAAATAAGATCAAGACGAACTGCATTATTTTTTGCTCATTTCAAGAGTGTTTGCTTGGGGGTTCCCACCCTCCCCACATGGTCACCCCTCCATCTCCACTTCTCCCCCCCCCCCACCTACCTCTGCTCTGCTCTCTAAATTATTGTCAAACATGAGTACTTAATTTGATACAAATGCTTCAGTGGTGTTTAATTGATTTGATATTGCTAAACTCTAAAGTTTTCTAGGTGGAGTTTGAAGATGTGGGCCCATTAGTTTGAATTTCTAGCATTCTTCCATTTTGTGTTGATAGTCAAAACGAATTTATGAATGCATCAAACTACTCCTTTTCAAGTCATCATGATAACTTTATAATTCTAGTTAAGAGTGGATGGTAGACACTACATCCTACCTCAAGAGGTAACCTAGGAAACAAACCGATAAGTACTGTGTTCAGTGTGTTGCTTGTATCATGAACCAGAAGTAGGAGTTTATCAATACATAATTTCAGGTTTATTCAGATCTATACTACTTCTGAACATTTCTGACTCTGGAATCAAGTTTAATAGTGACATGGGAGACTGTTTTTATGTCTGTTATGGTGAAAACATATCTCAAATATCCTTCAAGAACTACTCATGTTGGAAAATTTGTACCTGATTTGTCTCCATCAGTGGGTTTGAGCTGACTCTCATGCAGTCAAGGCTGTTACCACATGGATGAGAAAGATATAATGGAATGACAGACAAATGAAGGATTTTGTGGGGAAGGATTTCAGGGGTGGATTTACCACTGAGTGTGAGGAGGTGAAGGCAACAACAGGTCGAGGGGTCAAAGGGGCACGCTGATGTCCTCGTAGTTGCTGTGCTATTTTTCGTAATTGTCCTAGACGCCAAACGTGCTGCTCTTTTGAATAGACTGTTTTGTCACTGGGGCAGTTTGCCTTTATGATGCCACGGTCTGCCCCCTACTCCCCCACCCCCCCCCCCCAGATTCTGTAT
>JAIPMN010023351.1:0-17974 GCA_020650975.1 Apostichopus californicus
GTTTGCCTCTCTACAGATTTACCACACCCACTCTTCCAGTCCACCGATGAGAATCTTCAGGTACAAAGTAAACCGTTATCCAAGAAGACCGTAACGGCGCCTCTGAACAGGGTAGAATCGTTCTTTGGAAAGCCAAGAAGTAACAGCAAAAACAAAGAAAAAGAGGTAATGAAATAGCACCACAATTGGGGAGAAATGTAATCTATTGTAGATTTCAATTTACGGCATATCCACTTAAAAACTATCACCTTATGTATCCTTTGACAATTTGGAAATAACTTAATCTGAGAAACAGTGGATTGCTTCTGGAGAAATTGGCTGGACTAAACATCTTGCTTTACACAAGTCCCCTGATGCATGAGTTTAAACTGTCAAAATTTTGTGGCTATTACCACCCCCCCCCCCCGGCTATTACCACCCCCCCCCCCCCGACCCCACTCCACCCCCTCCCACCACCTCCAAGTTAAACCAACTGAGGAAATATCTGCTCCACACAATCCTTGTTTGTTTGTGGTTTACAAATTCATCTATGTTCTAGAGAGATGATTTAAAAATATTTACCATTTGGAACAATTATGCAGTAAGATACAAGTCGCCTTAAGCGATCCTTTACCATTTACTACTTGCATTATGCAGTAAATATATTCTTGCACCCAAGGAGCATATGTCCCATATTGGTTGGGTGAGGTAAACGTGGAAACTTCAGAGACACACCAAACTTTCGCCCAGATGCTGTAACTTTATTTGGATTAAATTTGTTAATTGTTAAAATCCAGTTCCAAGCTGTTAGCTTATATTTTACTCTGCCCCCATATTTGCCCGGTAAATGAATTATTGTCGTTTGAAACTGAATGTCTGATTAAAATGATGTTCTTTCAATGTTAAAGGAAAGCGAATCGCAGAAAGAATTGATGCTACTCAAGGGACGGATGAATGATACACAAAATATGTGCAAGTACTGCGCTACCAAAATGGAAGCTCATATATGTAAGTTTGGATTTATCATGAACAAAATAAACATGAACTAATGATTCTAGATAACAAACAAAAAAAGAGATCTGTTTGAAGAATATAAAATAATATAACACAAGTAACATTTTTGTTCCACTTAAAGTGCATTGTAATAATTGTTAGTAAGCTAGAAAGATGACAGGCATGATGTAAATCCCTGATGAAAAGGTTAAGTTGATTATTTTCAATATAAGTATTAAGTGTAAAACTTACCTTCTTTATTTGGCCCACAACGTTATGGAAATTGATGCCTACCAAGAGAAATGTCACCATAAACAAGTGTTGTGTTGATAATGATGTGTAGAATTGATAATTAATTATGATAGTAATTTATGATTGGCTCACAAGCATTTGCTATGTTTAGATATGTCAGCAGCAGCATTTATCTCTTGCAAGCTTAAATAATAAGTTAACATTACAACTTGCTATGAGATTTGTTGCACAAAGATGCAAAGTTTGCACATCGTTTGAGAACCAAATCTTATTATACACGGCAATTCAAATAAATAATTACCTGTCTACACACATTCAGTATTTCCCAAGACCTTTGTCAATGGCCTTATATTTCCTAGGCGCCATGGAACACCTAGCCAGTTTTTTTGTTCGCCAGTTATAACTTCAACTCTAGTGTATGGTGTGTCATCTTTACTGTAGAATCTGTTTCAAACCAAATCACGCATGCAAACAAAATATAATTTCACTTTAAACCTCAGAATGGATTTTTAGATTAATATGGTGCATATGTCACATTCAACTTTATCATTAATTTTCATTTCAGTACAAATACAGGATGCATTGGAGAATCATAAGTTGCCTGAAGAGGACACCTTGCTGATGGCCTTAGCTGGCTTAAAACAGGTAAAGACTAGTAACTTTACATTCCTTCTGATGGCCTTAGCTGGTCTAAATAAGTAAAGTTACATCACCACTGGTGGCAGTAGGTGGTCTAAACAGGTAAAGACTAGTAACTTTACATTCCTTGATTGGCATAGCTGGCATAAACAGGTAAGGAACTAGTAACTTTAGATTCCTTGATTGTCATAGCTGGTCTAAACAAGTCAAAGTTACATCACCACTGGTGGCAGTAGGTGGTCTAAACAAGTAAAAGTTGGTGGCAGCTAAATACTACAAACATCGGTTATATTCATTTTAACATTTTTTCCTTTCATCGGATGCTACATTCATCCTTTGCCGACTTCCATAATTTGATGTGTCTGGATCCAGGTGGCTCAGCCCCCCCCTCACATTAAATCATATCTTTGTATCACCTCTCCTCCCTCCCCCCTTACCTACCTACCTGGTTTTCTACATGTCGTTTTACCTTTCTTCTGGCCTCTGTATCTGTCTTCCAACCACTCTGCCTATTTACCTATTTGCCTATTGTCTTTGTGAAACACCATTTGTTTTGTTTTGTGTTTTAACAATAAAGTTGATTTTAGTAAAACAAGGCTCTCATTTTACAATGACTGTTCAGGTTAAAGACATCTTGGGTGGCACTCTCAGATTTGCTCAAGGGTCTCTAGAGGAGGACGGGATTAAAATCAGCGATAATTACTTCAGCGAAGAGAGCGACGGGGGTGCATCGGTGAAACATTTCGACCAGTCCAGAGAGACATTCCTCCAAGAAAACGATGATACAGGTGCTACCAACGAAGAGCCTCACGTCAATAGCAATGGACATGTAAACAAGGAGACAGTGGAGGAAACTGTGGAGGCTGATCCACTTGGAGTTAATTGATAAAAAAATATATATATGTAGAAAATGATATTAACCATTCAAAGAATGGTCGTTGAAACAGAAGCAGATAAGCTGAGAGATTTGCATCCTTTGTGAAGTGGGATATAATATAGTGTTCTTCACCAAGGGGAATAGTTCCCATTCTTAATTAGATGACAAGTTAGCTAGCCTAACACACAAACTGTATGAGGAAAGTGAGGCCTACACTTCACAAAGTAGTACTGTAATAGACATTTATAGCTTGTAACCCTGCCAAGGCCATTTGCCAGTGTAAGTGACGTTTCGTTAAGCAGTAGGTAAGAAAATGCTGATGGCTGTTTGCAGAGATGCCTAGCTGGGTTAACTCCTGTGGGAGAACATTTCTGCATTGTTTTTCAACACTTTTTGGTGACATGTTTATTAGTTTAATAATAAAAACAAATTGTATAGGAAACTTGATGACCAAGTTTAATGGCACATCCATTTTCTGCAAATTTGCATATGATAGCACAAATACATGCATTAGCAAACTAGTGGCCATGAGATGTTTGAAAGTGATATGTTTCCATAGAAAAGACTTTTTAGGTGTTTCTATGTTGCAAGAATTTGCTCAAATGTTTGTGTCCAATTGAGAAATTGTGATCAACAATAATTCAGAGATATCACCATGGCTACTTCTTGGTAGTAAATTAATCTCTAATTAGCAGTCCTGAAGAATTTCTTTTTCTTTCACTAAACTATTCACGAGATCATATATTAGAAACAAAATTGTTGTTTACTGACACAAAATGTATTGGACTACAGGAGTCATAGAGACAATGTTTGTAGCCTAAAAAGGTCAATTTTGGGTCAGAGATAATCAACAAATATGATTTGTTTTCATTATATTCATTTCCAGATAAAAATATTAAATTTACTTCATAAATAAAAAATATCACTACAGGAAATTTTGGTTTTTCACTGAAATAGAAGAAAAGGTGAGAAACACTGCCTTAAAAGTGAAAGTATTATTTTGACTCAGTGGTGTTTATCAGTATTGAAGGAGAAATGTATAAACTCATTTGGTTTCACAAATCATGAATACCAATCACAAACAGTATAGACAATGTGAAAATAGGAACAAAAAAAAAATGACTTCACATTGAGAAGAAATGTCAAATATTAAAATACCTATGGGAACTTTACTTCAAATGTTTCTTGCTGCAAGGCAAATTTTCTCTCGATTTTTGACATAATTAAGACTCTCCATAGAGAACAAAGAACAGAACCTTTACTCATTATTTCAGTTTGTTAATAACCTATATGGAGAGGAGGTGAGGGGGGGGGTGGGGGGTTTATTTCAGGAAGGCAAGGGAATTTTCCTAAAGTTCTCAAAGGTACTTTCAAAATCAATTTAAATTATTCACCTTTGCTTTGAGAGAAAAGGGAGGGAGGGAGGATGAAGGTGGGAGCAGGGGCAGTGAGGGGAGTAGGAATATTTATCTTAGTTGCATTTCATGCATATCAAAGTATTAACAATCCTTACATGAAACTAGGTCATGAAAGATCATTAAACCTACTTTAACCTCTTTCAATGCTTTTCCAATGTCCAGCAACAAATCTAAAACTGAAAATTGATAAAACTATAAAACAAAGCTATCAGGAATTAAAGCAAACACCAGTATCAATTGTGTGTGTATATAGCTTTAGTGGATTTAACTTCAAGGTTTTCAGCTATTTAATTTATTCTTGGTTAAGTTGGTAAGTGTTTTTTCTTTATCTGAGGAATGCATTGTACAGATTTCAAAAGGACTCACATTAAATTGGGATTTTGCGCTGATATAACTGAAAACCTTATGTTTTGTCACTCTGTTTAATTCCATCCTGAAACATATTTATATTTATCTGAGTGTTTTCGTGAGAGGTTTGACAATTTGAATAAAGTCAGTTTGTTTCGGCTTGAATTTGGTGGTTTTTAATAATGTTGATCATCTTCTGCTTTACTGCAACCTCATGTGATCGTTCGTTATTGTGGTAAATAATGATTTTTGGGATAAAAAGGGAAAACTATAAAAAAAAAAACAAGTGTGGTTGCTTAAGGTTGATCATGTCCTGAACAAACCCAACTAATAACATCTAATTATCCACAAAAGAAAAAGGGAAAAAAAATGTCAATTTTGATATTATCTGATTTAAACTTTTAGTGATGTCCGAATTTTGTTGGTACCATTGATCTGTTAAGATTGTCTACATGTTAGCGTAATATTCTAAGATTAAATGGAACCTTTCAAGCCACAGGGACAGTATTAAAATTGTCAGTCATTCTGGTTGGTGAGAGCTTTTAAATTATTTAGAAATGGCTCTCTCCATCAAAAGAAACAACTGGTGTGTGCAGTTTAACTGTTATGAACTAATTGCATTGTTATTTTCTTCACAAGAGGATAAGTTTCATTTTTGACTGAGTAATTACAAGTCCTCAATCCAGTTCTTGTTTCAGTAATAGAAGAGAATAAATAGGAACCATTAGATAATATATGTTTCAAAAAGAAAAGTGTATAGTTTATATAGGTACTATATTTTATGTGCAATCTTGTCTTTGTTTATAGTTCTCCTCATTTTTCTCTCTAAAATAATAAAATCAACATATGGAATTATTTCTTCTAAGCTATTGGAAAAAGATGTTATATAGAATCTACATGAACTAATTTAGAAAATTAAGGGGAAAATATTTAAAAAATTGTAGTGATTGTGGGTGGTCAGTCTCAAGGGTCGATCCCATTTTGCACAATGTAAAACTCAAATCTGAATCACTTTAATGACCCAGATTTGATATCATTCATGCTTCTATTCCTAAATATTGTTGTCTTATTCAGTGACTTTTTGCACATTTTTGTTTGGGGGAATCCCCTCATGGAGGAAAATTTCACACGCAGATAGAGCACTACCAACTACCACATGAATTTGAAATGAATAATCTCATGTCACTTTGTAGAAAGAAACACTGGTTTTTTTTTATGTTTCTTACTTTTCTCTCTCATTTCTGTCGGTAACCTAAACCGACAGAAATGTCAAAAAAACGATCAAACGGTTTTTATGTTTTCACATTTCATTTACATAAATAATTAGTAAATTAAACATATTTTTGTTGTTTCAAAATGTATAGTCACAAGTACAATACTTATAGGTTAGATTATTATTTATACTAGAATGGAGGGAGTTTTTGGTTTCTCCTCAGATTGTTACTTTATCGACCGTGGTTAATGTCCAGGTTAATATACCTAGGTCTCCAGAATGTCCAGGCTTGTACCTAGGTCTCCAGAATGTCCAGGCTTGTACCTAGGTCTCCAGAATGTCCAGGCTTGTACCAAGCTTGTACCTAGGTCTCCAGAATGTCCAGGCTTGTACCTAGGTCTCCAGAATGTCCAGGCTTGTACCTAGGTCTCCAGAATGTCCAGGCTTGTACCTAGGTCTCCAGAATGTCCAGGCGTGTACCTAGGTCTCCAGAATGTCCAGGCTTGTACCTAGGTCTCCAGGAGTGGAAGGGTTGGATGAAGGAAGGGGAGAAGAGGGTGCCATTATAGTGATTATAAACAGACAACTTGGACTGCCTTTCACTGTGTTTTTGTGTGTGTGTTGGAAAATGCATCATTTACATAATAACTCTTAGTTGTAGATCCACGATTTCTCAGAAGACAGGGCCCCGGTGGTGGGGGGGGGGTTGGGGTGCAAGTAGTGGTATAGGCACCAAAATTACTACCAAAATGTTTTGAAAATAGTAGATGATATTAGGGAATGCCTGCTTGTGAAGCATGCTAACTATTTCCACTATTTGTAGTGCAAATGTTTTATTTTAAAAGAGTGGGAGGTTGGTTCTTGTTCCCAACATACTTGTGCATTGTTAGTAATGAATGTAGCAGTGTTAGGTAATGTCTCTGGAAGGCACATGAAAAGTGTCATTACTGCCCCATATGTGATGCTTTCATATTAATACAAATCAATATGTTCTTTGTTTTTCTGTAGAAGAGTCAAAACATCTCAAATCTATATTCAATTTATTTCTGTTATAATCATAAAAACTTTCCAAAATATGGGCACAAAGACAAGTTGACATTTTGAGAGGTTGGCAGTTCTGAAAGAAGTTGAATTCTATATAACCTGCAAGAAAATACTTTGGGCAATTTTTTATCAATATTGTATGTGTTACATCATAAGGACAAACCAGCTGACCATTAAAATATTGGATGTATTGAACTATTGATTTATAGTTACTTGAAATTTTGTATGTTGAGGAAGGATTATAGGATTGAGACACTTATGAATGTTGTTCATCTTAAGTTCTGGCTATCCAAACGTTTTTGTTTCAATAGCACAAATGACAGCTTCGAGTTTAGTATATACTTCGTATGTGGATCAATTTGAAATATCTTTAGTGAAAGTTATTCAAATTAATGAGCAGATGACCTTGTTTAATGTTTTTGTTTTCAGTATTGAACTCTTTCCAAAGAAAGTATTTTACAGCCCATACACATTTAGGTATTGCAAAGCTGTGGAAAATAAATTTATAAAATATCACAGAAAGAAACGATCAGTCCAGGGGTAAGTTGCATAGGTCATACTAGACGTCAGTCCTTGCCCTTCACCAAAGCACAAATTTCATCTATTTGTGGCCGTACTACACACCCCCAGCCCACACTTTCAGAGGGAAGGTGTTGGTTGCACTTCAATAGAAATGAAAAGTCGCACGGAAAGTCCTTTCACAACGAAAAATGCCAAGATATAATATTTTAAAGATTATGATAACATGAATGAAGATGAAGTTTGTTATTGTTTGGAGTTGCAAGGAATAATTTCTGGCGCTGTCAAACAACATAGCTGATTAAATTCATCTGTAAGTTAAATTATGTTGTTTATGGAAGGAAATAAATATTATTTAGAAATGAATTCTTTCTTTATGTGTTATTTTTTTCCCTCCTTATTCCTTGTTTGTGTTCCAGCTTCACGATTATTCAGTTTAAAAAATTGACAAAGAGGACACTACATTTTGTGTCCCACAATTGGAAGGATAAGCAGTACCATTTAAAGGTCATCACTATTGACCCTAAAGGTTAAAACCTCTTGAAAAGTTCTTCCCTGGATTTGCTGACCTCCAAAGTAATTGCAAAACATTGAGAAGTGTTCTTGTATACAATTGAAAGTTTCAGTGAGCCAGAAAACTTAGAGGGTGGCAGTGAAATTAATCGATCATTATTATACTTTTCTAGCTTACTTGGGGACAATAATATTGAATATTCAATGCACATTTCATCACAGTGGACCATTGACACAACCACCAGTTATGTACTGAGCAAGGGGCGAAGATGTTCATCCAGGTGGAGGGTACCCTCCTTCCCCCCCCCCCCCACAACATGTTTGAAAAAGTTTGGTAAACTGGAGGTCACTCAGGAAATTGTACACTATATCTTTTGCAACTTTTGAAACAATGTTGAAGAATTTTTAACTGTACCACACATTTATGTTATATATTCATGTATTGTACACTAGGATGTTTTAGTAACATTCTGTTGACCAGTTTGGAGTACTTTCATAATGATGAGATTTGAAGTTATTTCTGTACGATGTGACAGCATTTATTCACTGCCTCAAAGCAACCATGGCTTTTGTCATTGGATGTTTTAGACTTATTGGTCACTACAATCTTCTGGATCTTTTAAGACTATTCACTTTGCTATCTAAGAAAAGTTTAACCCTCACATTTCTACTTGTTAGTCTAATCTTACTTTGAGCTGGTTTACCTCAGTTTGAAGAGAAAAAATGAACAAGTATAAAGTTAATTTTCTACAATTTATTTGCATACTTGAAAGACAGCAATTTTGCTTATGTGATTGCAAATATTCATATTTTCACCTTTTTACGTTATCATAACGTAAGAAAGTTCTTCATTCTAAAAAATCACTATTCATATTTTCACCTTTTTACGTTATCATAATGTAAGAAAGTTCTTCATTATAGAAAATCACTAGCATAGTGATTTTTAAGTTAAATGTGAAACAACAGGTATTCCTTTAAATAAATCATATACATTGGATAATTTCATAAAATATCTAACAATGCAAAGAGAAGGTAAGAATCATTTTGCCAATAATAAACTATAGAAAGCTAGGAATTTGAAAGCAACTGGAAAAAGAAGGGTGTGAAAGTGTTCTTAACAACATTATTCTATGAAGAATTTCAGTTCTTAATGATACATGAGAAAAAGTTAGAATGATGGAATGTGCTAAAGTAGTTCTAAGGATTTCAGTATCTACTTCTACAGAAATGTTTATATAAAATGATGGAATGGATAAAAGTAGTAGAAAGTCCCCCCCCCCCTCCCCCCCCCCCGATATTCTAGGAAGAATGCCAGAAGAAAAATAAAATGATGGAATTACTAAGTAGCTGAATGCACCCTATTCTTCCCCTCCCTATCCCCCTCCCCTACCCCACCCCACATTTCACAAAATTGATCGTCGAGAGCGAATTTCAGGTAATACTGCTACAACATGTTTCAGAAATAATAGAAAGTAAGCCATCAGTTAAATTATTACCTTCCCTTGCCCTACATCCACCCCTCCCAGCCACCCTTCATGCACCCCCTCCCAGCCACCCTCCACATGCATTAAAACATGCAATACACAAATTTCAGTTACTACTGCTACAATGAAAGCTTATAAAAAGATTGAACCTGTAGTATATATCTTGTAAAACTTGTGTCACTCCCTCCCCACCCCCCCCCCTCCACCCAATCCTCCCTCAGCATAAATAAAGGTGAGAAGAAAATTTAAAAATAATAATAGCAACAGCAAAGAGACCTGAAGTAAGTTTCAACCAAAATCTTATCATTTAGAGCCTCTATTAATTGTCTTATTTCAAGTATACACAATGCACAGCAGTTATCAGAGAGCTCTCAACTTTCAACACTAAATCTGTCAGTCAAATGAAATGAAGTCCATGGTTATTTGTTTTTTGGCTAAATTTTGACAATGCATAAAAGCTTTCCTACAAAGGAAAAACAAACCTCCCTGATCCTAATTTGCCACATTATTCTAAGACCTTGATGTCTGTCGGGTCAAATTAATCAAAGAAATATATCTGCAGTGTAAAAATTGCTCCAATGTTTGCAATTAAAGAAGTGTAAAAGCTGATCTTTATTTCCAAACCATATGGTGAGAGATGAGGTCTCTCAGCTATATAGCAGCTACAGGTATTTGTTCACTTCACCCCTCCCCCCCCCCCACCCCACCCCCTATAAATCCATCTACTTAGATGGAGAATTCTTGTAACACCATCCATACAATTCAAAACAACTTGTGAACATGATTTTTTACTACTGTGCATCTCTTTAGTACAAGCTTAAAAGGCAGGGATACCTGAATACATTAAAAGCAAAGCAATTCTGCTAGCTTTCAACATTAAATTACACATTCAAACAAAAACCAAATATGGAAAAGGAATGTCTCGAATTTCAATGAAAAATAAAACAGCCACATTTATAGCAGACTTTAGGTTTATAGTCTAAATTTCGATAGAAAATTAAAAAACGAAAATTATAGTAGAATTTATTCTGAAAGAATTATAAAGCAAATTTGAAGCTAGCTATATACAAAAACATGGAAGTATGAGATTTTATTCATTTATATCTGTTGCAATCACTAAAACGATCAGCCAAGATTTTGTCTTTAACATAACTTGTATTAAATTTATACAAACAAGGATAAGAAGAAATTGTGCATCAACGTAGGCTTCAGTAATTTTAAAGGCACTTTATGATTTTATAAGACTCTTTTTTAATTATTATTTGGTTAAAACTACATACTTATACACAATGATGGTGATAATAACCTTATGTACATATGAATTATCTAGCATATTAGGTATTACCCAAATCATTTAACATTCAATTATGCAATAGTAATGTTAAACTCATTATTTAATTTCTCTGCTGCAACTAAAATAAATTGACAATAATTTTTATGCTATCAATTCGGTAACGTCATATTGCAGCAATTATTCAAGTTTGCAGCTTTTAACACTTTCCATGAAAACAGCTATGACAATTTTTGAGCAGCCTTAAAATAAAAAGTTCCCTTTTTTTCTTTTTCCGTTTTTGCTATTTTTTTTTTCCTGCAGTTTCAAATGAAACATGTTTTACCTTCAATATTTTCCTTTTTTGTTATTTTATTTTTTTCATTTTTCTTTATTTTTCCCTTTCAGTTTTCTAATAGGATTTACTAGCTCTGTACTTGAGAATGCATCAGCTGTCTAAAGGATGGAACCAAGTTCCTCCTTGTGTCCCAGCAAATCGTCTTCCCAGAATTTATCCCTTCACTACAAACTCATGCATTTTCCTGAACGTATTGCTGCTTTAAATCTTTAAAAAAAACATGGGGGAAAAAAATATCATTTTCAAAAACATGAAAGAGATTATATTTTGTTCCTTTAAGATAAACTGCTCCATAATGACTCACAAATTTGTAATATTTATTCTTTTTTCAACAAAAACGAAAAAACTAAACTGATATTATGATATGATAATTTTCATACCTATTCAATATTCTATGCAGTCTCACTTCATGCACAGTAATATTTCATAAAATCAAGCTATTACTCTTTTATAGAAGAAGTGATGGCTGCCTGAAGGGAAGTTACACGTAGTCACCAGACAGGAGTAAAGGAACCAATCTTGATGATAAGAATAAGGTGTTGGGACATTTCGAGATAAATTTCAACAAGTACACACTTTCTTTAATCTTCAAAGGGACGGATTTAAGGAGATACTAGGGGTGTGTAATTCTTTCATACAATTCTAATATGTATGCAGTTCAGAATAGAGGGCTATCATAGTCATAAGGTCTAAATTTCTCATCCCTCTCTTCACCAGGGGCATCGTTAGCCTGGTTGGTTCTCAGTGTAATTTATATCACTGGGCTCCCGGCTTTAATTCCTTTCAACTGCAAGTGATTTGGAGTACCCCATGAATCATGGTACCGTTTTTAAGTAAAACTCTGTAGTCATGTAAGTGCAAGTTGCCAACAGGTTTTACGGTATGGTACATCCCTTGGATTAATAGGGAGAGAGGGAGCTTGGTCATGTGTCAGTACAAGAAACCGAAGTGGACAAGTTACACACCCTTCCTCCCCCTCCCCCTATCCCTTTTTAATCCCACACAAATCATTAAAGTAGTTTTAAGCAAATTTTTGTGTGAGACCTAATTATAGACCTAATTCATAGCCTAAATACTCTTCAGAATGCACCATTACACTGATGTCCAATTTTTTTTTCCCAGGGAGAACTTGCTGACCCCCTGCAATGGGAGTAGGCAATCCCAGGACCACACCCACTCCTTTCTAAAATCCTAGACCCGTCCCTGTTATCCTGGATAAATCTGGGTAACCTGTCTTAACTATCTAGTGATCTCATACCCTTCCTTTGATGTAATTTGAAATCAGTGCCAATAATAAGCATTTTGTCCGTGGAAGTCATGCTTCTTTCCTGATCCGATGTTATCTCTCAGGTCGGGATTATTTTCAAGGAAACTTCCGTGGAATGATTTTCGTGCGTCGCTTTTTGTGAAAGAGTCCTGCATTTTCAGTAATGTCGTCTGGGGTCTGTCCCCGTATGGGTAACTAGGGCTCCACCTGAATCGGAAATCTGCGGTACCTTGTGGGTTGAAATGCCTGGAATCGACGACGGGATTGGAATGTGGGTGTCGGTAGACGGGGTCGTAGAGGGGCTTGCTAGAGGCGCTTGTGGCGTTGGGGTTGGAATTGGACAGGTCGTTGTTGGCCTCCGCAGGGTGTTTCAATTTGGCAGAATCTATGATTGTGTTGCTTCGTGAATCATACCCACTGTCAACCAACACAGATGGTAGGGACTTAGCCAGAGTTGACGTGTCCATTGGGGGTGGTTTCACCGTGCGGACCTTGTCAGGACTATAGCTAAACGTATAAGTAGACTGAGTTGTGGGGTTTTGTGCCGGTGGGGAACTTTTAACTCCTACCATTCCTTCACTGGATCTCTTCGACACATCACTTGAGGTAACAAAGGGGTTTGCACCAGGGGAACCTGCAAACTGATATTCCTCCTTACCGGTCTCCCTAGCGGATGTGGTACCCTCCCCTACATTTTCTGCCTTCTCCATCATTTCGCCCTCCCTCTTATACTGATCTAGGACGGCATTCGTCTTATGGTAGTCCCAGGGTAGAACAAAGTCGTACTCGTAAGGATTATCGCCGTCGTAATAAAACGGTGCCTTGGCTGTGTATATCTTGTGCAGGGTATCGTAATACACTGGGGGTTGCATCTGGGGGCTGGTGTAGTCCACTTTCCGTTTCAGTAGGGTCAGGTCGTGATGATGTTCTCGTCGCTCTGCCTCCTTCCATCTTGCCTGGTCGGTCAGTCTCTTCAGATCGCCCTTGTGTTTCTCCGCCATCTCCTTGAGATAATTCTTGGGCACCTGGTCGTCGTAGGCTTTCTTACGGGTGTCGCCGCTGAGCTTCAGGGACTGAGCATCGACTGACGCTTGACGCTGATTCAGTTTCTCCAGCTGTGTCTCTGGATGCTGTAGGCTCTGAAGTCTCTTCCATTCCAACTTTTCTGCGGGACCCCTGAATGAATCATGCGTCTCGGAGGGTAGGTTGGGGTGCTCACGAACCTGAGGAACAAACAAACATCAAGATTTAAACAATCAGTAACCCTCAAGAGCATCTAGCATAGACTAGCATAGATAGTTTGTGTATGGAATGCATATAATGGTCTGCCAAAAAACTCTCTTTAATTTTTCTTTTTAATATTCCACTTCTGTGGGCACAACTACTAACGCCCTTAGAGACGCTAGCTGAGATAAAATCAAAAGTATTCTGAAAAGGAGAAAGTGGTCGTGACAAGCACCATAATGACAACTGCATTCAACATTCAATCAGTATTTTTTATTTTTATATACAATTCAAATAAAAGAACAAATTATCTGAAAGCTTTTTCACTCACCTTGTCCATCTCAATAGTTATTTTGGGAACATATGGTACATATTTGATCCTTCCATCTTTGATGACACAGCGAACCGACTGATTTGGACCGATCAAACGAGAAATCCTTCCCTCTAGAGGCCTGGGTGGCATGAACGTATTGTAAGATCTTGTTCGCTGTAAATGAGATATAAATATCTATTATTAACATAATTTCCTTTTTAAATTATTCCCCAATACTGGAACTCAAGCCTGGTAACTTAAAAAGAAACCAAAATGATGATCTGTTAGGGTTGAGATGTTTATCTTCTCTGTAAATCCCAACTTCTATCTTTTTTATCTAAGAGAAATTGAGAGACAAAAGCTTTTGCTGTTGATTCTGTAATAAAATTTGATTAGTAAAGTTTCATCAATATGGTCTGTAAAACAAAGGAAAATGAGTTAGTCTTCTAAGATTGACTATTATAACTAGCATACAGTATATGCTGTGATGGATGAAAATGTGAGAACGTAAACAAAAAAGAAGATACGAGTAGAAATTTGAAGATGAGGTCACGATAGAAATGTGATGTGAGGTCTATTCTTCTCCCTAGCTCTTTTCACACCTTCTATCTCATTATCTTGATACTGCTCCATACAAACATCCCTGTCAGAGATATTGAATCTGTAACCTTTATCCCTGGGTTTGTCTTGTACCAAAAATAGTTGATAAAATAGGTCCTTATCGATGATTGGATGTAACATTCATTTTCTTAATCTATATATGTATTAACAGGAAGCAAATTTTTGTGGAATTTTGTCTAGTAAAATGTGATAAAATCTTCGTTTACAGAATCTTTCAATGTTAAATTGAAAATGTTGTAAGTTGTTACAGACTTATCAATAGGTTGTTTTCCTTGGTTTTTGTTATAATCAAAAAATATATATGTACATATGTGTATATATACTAATCCTCTGTTTTTAGTCATTGCCATTGCAGGGAGCTCAGGTTTACTTGATGGATGTTCTTGTTGCTCAGGAGGGTATAAGAAAGCTGTTGGGTAATTGATAGCCAGTAATAAGAACTATTTGGATATATTTACCACCAGTGAGGTGTGGCCAAGAAGGGGGGGGCGTGTAACAAGTGTGGAAGAAACAGAGCGAGAATTTTCATTGGGGTGTTGTGGGAGGACAAATCCAGTTATGCTATTTAGAATCTCACAAAGTATTTATATTGCTTGATATTAATACACCCTCTTGCCAGCAAACTTAAATTTGTAAGATCAAGAAACAGGGTAATATTTGCTCCTTATGCCTATGTTGGGGGAGCTTTAGTGGTTTTTGGGGGGGGGGGCTTGGAAAGAAGGGGCAAATGTATATATGCTAGACTGAGAGTAGTTAAGTTTTATCACTTTCTTCAAGTCAGCTTATTCTAATGTCAGTGAAGCTTGTGTCCAAACACTGTTATAAATCCCCATCCTACAGCTGTTAATCCAGAACGTTTAGCAATTTAAAGTGCAGGAGTGGGGAGTGAAAGTGGGGAGCTTCATTGTGTACTGATCATTTATCATAGTCTTAGATTACCATCGGAAGTGTACATTTTTTCTGTTCAGGAGGTAGGGCTGGGAGTGGAGGGGAAAGGGAGGACGTTTCGTCGCTCTCACTTTAGTTATATGCTCCTACTCATCTGTAACATTCAAACAAACTTCATGTAAATTATATTGAGTAAAAACCACCTTTTCAACAGCAATAGAATAACTTTACAAAGTGTAACACGTGCAAACATTCACTTTCAGTTCTTCTTCTTATCATGAAAATATTTATTTGCAGACTGAAACTTTACACTGGAATAAATTTCTCAAAAATAAGATAAAGAAATTTACAAATGGAAAGAAAATAAGAAAATAGTTCCTCTTTCACTCCTTTTCTTCTGTATTGTTAAAAGTAAAATCATTAAAGTTATCGTCTCCACAATTGTTTCCTGTATAGTGAATACTATACTATACGTGAATACTATACGATGAATACTAACTGATTCGATGAGAACAGATCCTGTTGGAATTATACATTGCACACAACATAATTTACCATTCTTTATTTCACAATGACTTCCATTGTTACTTTTTGTGTAAAATTTGATGAATCTGTGGTTCATGATCTGTAAATAGCAGAACATTGGAAGCAGATGTGGAAATGACCATGGTATAATTGTATGTATAAAATGCTGTTAATGTATTCAATGAATACAGCTTGCATGTTATAGTACAGGAAAATAGAAATTACCTTCTGAAAAGCAGGAAAAATTAGTATTACATTCTGAGATGGGGAGGTTCTTGTAGAAAAATTATTATTGCAGTTACTTCTTAAAAAGCAAGTTTCCCACTGTTTAAAGAAAAGCTTTAACTTTTAGCAAATTCCAAGAATCTCATGCGAGTTTAATGCATTTGAAACAAAGGATACGTCCAGCAGCATCTCCTTCTGACACCCCCCACCCAACCCCCACTACCCCTTCCTATCTGCCCTCTCAGTATTCTTATCTGCACCTATGCCACTGAATATTATTGAATGCATTTGAATGCTATTGAATGCATTTGAATGCTATTGATTGCATTTGAGTGCTATCAGTGTGGCTTCAAATGCAATAACTCCTGATAAGCTGGGGAGGGACTACATCAATTATATTGTTTAGGTAAGATTCAGGGTTTGATTTCCAATAACTTACAAAACAATTTTTCTACATAATTATGTTACAAACTGGGTATCTACCATTTTATGTTATATTTTGAAATTCGCAAATAAAAAGTTGACAGTACAGTAGCATGCTCTATTGTCTGCACTAAACTTTCAAAAATTTTTACTTTGCCAAATTTTCTGTAAACTTTCTGTCGTAAAAATACAGAATAAAATCTTGCATTAACAAGATCCTTGGGTTAAACCCTGATTCCTGATTTGCTGTAAAGAAGTATGGAAGCTAGATTATGTGTTCCATATTTACAAACATTAAATGTTAACATTATGTGTTGCCCCTAGAAAAACACTGATTTCTTAACTGACACATATCCTGTACTAGGTTTTGACATCATCGCATGGATTTAGTGTATCACAAAGTGTTAAAGAAAACTGTTTTCACCTTCTGAGTGATAATTTTTTTGAAATTTTAGCTGATTCATAATTGTGAAAATTTCTGGCAGCTTAGTGTGAATATTTGGTAGTGGACAATGTCTTAGTGAAGCCTAAACATAAACATGATGATAAGCCTAAAGGATAGGTGACATGTTTTGTCACTCAACTATGTAGGCATTCATGGAACCCATAATATGACTTCATAATTGATAACTAACAGGTCAATATTTTTCTCAGATCGTATCTTAATCCTTAAACTTATAAATAGGTTTTATTCCATGCCGTCCTCTGGGTGATGTTGCTTGGTCGTAAAAATGGGAGAGAATTTCTTTGCTGTGGTAAAAAAGGAAAGTAAAAGAAGAATACATTATTAAATCGTGTAACCATAGTTTTGATTCGGAGTTCTTCGACTGTTGGCAGATTGGTCAGAATCTATGTATAAGGCATTAGGTGTCCCCACCCACAGGAGTTTTAATTTCAAACAATCAAACTTTTTTTATGACGAATCAAACAATTCTATCTTTAACACAACCCACTTTTTGGCAATTTTGGTCAGCGTTGAGATACTTTTATAAAGCAAAGTCACTTATCCTATGCATGATTTAATTACAAGAAAATGTAAGACTTTGAAGAAGAAGAAGCTTGACCATTTCATTATAGGGCCTATGATTAACATGGAAATGAAGCGAGAGAGAATCTTCATTTATATCTCTTTGAGAGCTCTCTTCATTTTTGTCAAGTGCCAAGAATTTTGTAACAAGTATGGATTTGTTATGAAGCCAAATTATAGCAATAACTTCCTCATTAAATTCAGGCCAAGTTAGGTTTCTGGCAGACCGAATCTGTATTTACAAAACACCCACAAAAACTTTAATCTACCTGTAAAACAATCAGAAAGAGTTACAAATATACAGCAATGAAGATGATCACATACAAACATCATGAAAATGAAATGTCTAAAATAACGGCAAAATTGAGGTCTGTAAAGAGAACTGATGTATGAATGATATGATACAAAAACTGTACATAATTGATCGACATATAATGATGAATGGACCTACCAGACCATGGTCCTCAATTCCGGTCCTTTGCTCTTTCTCTAACTTCTGATCAAAGTTGTCGAGCCTCAGAGCATTGCCTGGGCCGTAACCTGTGAAGTTTCTG
>JAIPMN010023355.1:0-27146 GCA_020650975.1 Apostichopus californicus
ATTCCCACCCCAGGAGTGCAAACACAACATAGTTAAGAGCCCCCTCAAATGTATTTGTTCCCTCTCTGTGACCCGTCTCTGTGCCCTCCCCTCCCTTCGAGGACGATGCCACTGAAACCGAATTACTCCAACGGAACTATGACTACAGAAAATAATTATGTTAGTATGCTCTGTATGGAAATAGAATGGGACCAAATCCTAATTTGACATCATGGAAAAAGAATTTGCTCATGAAAGTCATATAGGGCCTAGTAATTAACATGCTGAACACTATTTTATTTAGGCCTACCCAATGTAACAAGGTGGGGCCTATTGGCCCGGGTGATTGTACTGCAGTACTGGACCAGCTGCCGGGTAAATGCACCCTAACCACGTCTCCTACAACGAACCCTGTCCCCTAACCATGTTCCCTAAACCTACCACATATGTTCTCTACCCCTAACCCTGCCTGCTAACCCCAACCCTGTTTATCGTGGAATAGGCACAAACACTAAACCCTACGTGGCAACCGAATCAATAGCCACAACCATTTAACCTGTAGCCTATATATACAATTTGTAATAGGCCTACATGTATTACTAATACAGCCTATAACATTAGCTAGCCTTTGGCCCTTGCCTAACTGAATAGGCTCGACGTTTTCATTGAATTTGTAGGCACTGGCCTAGGGTTTCTTGACTTCCCTTCTCTTCGAATGGAATCGGCCAAAGGCATATGTGGGCCTACACTACTCAGATTCAAACGAATTTTACCTACGATTTTAAAACGTTCTTTTTTACAACGTTTTCACGTTAAAATGACTTACAATTATGACATACCTTTGATAATATCATTTCTTAAATTTCTGGCACGTTTTCTTTCCTTCCAAAAGACAATAATAAGGCGAAAATGCTGTCACAACTCAGCTCTGCTGTCGAAATATTGTGAATTATCGAGCATATCGCATGTACGTACGTACGCGGTGTATATGATTATACGTATAGTACACTGCACTCAACGACAGTGATTTGGTTAACATCTGAACTAGTTGCCTAGATTTACATACTCCATTTCCGACGAAGAATTAAGCAATCAAATTAATTTTCAGCTCTTACGACAGAATAAATTATTTTCTTTCGTATGCCGTTTGATATAAGTTGATTGGTTTACTTAAAGAGACCTTTTGACATGTGTAAACAAGGAACAATTGCAGTGCGTCTCAGCATAAAAATTACTATGCTTCGGACATAGGAGAGAAAAGTGGAGCAGAGTTTTAAAGTCGGCTTCTTTAATGTGTCTGTCCGTCCGAGATGAGCATTCATACGACTTTAAAAATAGCTTGACTGTATGAGAACAAGCAAACGAGTAGAATGCCGCTTGATAGAAATAAAAGGATGTAGTTAAGTGGTTTTAATAGTTTTGTAAAAAGAGAGTCTAATGAGAACTCAACGTAATCCAGGGACCGCTATTTCGCTGCGGCACTGGTGTTGCACAGAAAAACGCGTGAGGAATTGATATGCGTGGGGCCACTTATGCGGATTGTCTTTTGATAAGAAGAACGACATAATCTATGAAAATAATTGTCCCTATTTCGTGTATCATAATGGTTAACATTGCCTGCCTTCATGAAAAAAGAGCTAAAATTGGGTGGAAGTCAATTGTGATTAAATTTGTACATAAAGATATGCCTAATTAGTAGTGGTATAAGTCGAAAATGCTGAGTATCCGGTTGTCTTTGAAAAAAGCTGCAGTGTGATCACGGTACAGAACATTGTTGATACATCGTACGGCACGCTTCTGGAGGATGAATAGGCGATTAACAATAGATGGGTGCGAGTTAGCCCAGACATTTGCACAATAGTTTAAGTGTGGTAAAATAAGGGTGTTATATAATGAAAAGAGTACTTGCTTAGAAAAAAGGTCTTTGAACTTATACAAGATACTAATGTTTTTGGAGACTGTCTTAGATACTTTCTGAACTTGAAGCTTCCAGCTTAGATTATTGTCAATGATTAAACCTAAAAATTTAGTAGAATGAAGCACAATTTCTTTTTTCATTACCTATAAATAAGTTAATAATGGGGGTGGGCTTTTGCGGGGGCAGAAATATTATAGAATTACACTCACATGTATGCAGTGATAACTTATTTACTTGAAACCATGCAGATATCTTATTAAGCTCGGTATTTAGAACTCTTGCTGCAAAATGAGGATCTTTGTGTTTGTCAAATAAATTTGTATCATCAGCAAAAAGTATATAAGACATGTGATTTGAGGCATTACCAATATCGTTAATATAAATAAGAAATAAAAGAGGACCCAAAATCGAACCCTCAGGAACACCACATGAAATATTTTGATAATCTGAATTACACGACCCTAGGGAAACATATTGCTGTCTATTTGTAAGATACGATAAGAACCAGTTATAAGCTGTACCCCGAGCCCCATAGTGATGTAGTTTACGAAGAAGAATTTGATGATTAACTGTATCAAATGCCTTTCATAAATCTAAGAAAACACCAAGACCATATTCATTTATATCGAGAGCACCCCCCCCCCCCACTTTAGCAAATAGGTCAATTACTGCCATGTAAGTAGAATAACGTGAACGAAAACCATACTGACTCTTAAAGAATAAAACATTTACAAAGAAAGTTATAAACGCGATTATATACAATACGCTCGAGAATTTTCGAAAATAAAGGAAGAACTGAAATTGGTCGCTAATTTTTTACATTAAGAGGACAACCAGATTTATATAATGGAATGACTTTGGCAATTTTTAAGTTATCTGGTAAAATACCTGAGGAAAGAGATCAATTGAAAATGTAGCGAAGGGGTTCTAATATACCATTAATTGTTTTCTTTACAATATTAACATGAACATTATCAAAACCTGGACTTTTATTTAATTTCAATGTACTTACAATAGAATATATTTCCTCAACACTGGTGGGAAACATGTACATACTGTTTAAATAAGGTTCATTCAAGAATTTATTTACATTGACAACGGTACGGGGAATCGTACAAGCCAAATCAGCACCAATGTTTACAAAGAAATCATAAATAATATTCGAAATACTTTCCAGGTTTTTAACTGTTTCATTATTATGAACTATTTCAGTCGGATATTTGTTACCTTTATTTTTATGTTTGATAGCTTCATTTATTGTTTTCCATGTTTCTCTCATACTACCTGCATTAGCTTGAAATTTAGTGTCAAAATAATTCCTTTTTACCATCCGAATAACATCAGTAAGCTTATGTTTATAATTTACATAATTAGTTCTGGATACATCTGTTCTTAAAGAATATTTTTATATAATCGGTTTATTGTATGTATAGATTTGAGAATTGCATTAGTTATCCAAGGGGTCGGTGATTTACCTTTAAACTTTATCTTTTTGAGGGGGCAATATTTGGAAAACATCTCATTATATAATTGAAGGAAATTGACATATGCATCATTTACATTGATTGTTTTTATACTATCCCAGTCAAATTGGGCCAAGCTTGAATAGAAAGTATAATATCACATAGCATTAAAATAATTTTTCTTTATAAGCAATTTTTTAACCAGTTAGCTTATCTTTGAAGCTGTACATATGAACTTGCAGCTAATATATTCACTACATTACAGTGTTCTTGAAGTATGCTACTCAATCAGCATTTTAAGGCATATTTGCTTTAGTTGATCTGATATGGTGGCTCATGCATTTGAAGAAGCCAAAAATTGATGGCTAGCAATCTGAATAATTCGTATCTTAAGTTCTAAACCTCTCCCTGGTTAGCTTTCGCAACAAATAACACATGTGAATCCGACTGTAATCAAGGTATCTCTGACAAAGCAAGTGAAAAATATTGAGATGTCTTTAGTATGGGGCGGTTGTGGCACCAAAGTATGCGCACACATCTCTGTAATATACAGAAAATGATCGCAGGAACGGTTGCAGATAACCATGTGTTTAGACAGTTTAGTTTGCTAGTGGGGAACAGTCATATATGTTCTACCTAACGTCTACATAACGCTTGAACCAAATAGCTCCATGTTCTTGTAATTACTGATGACACAATATCAACAATAGGACAATTAATGTGTAATCTTAACATATGGCCTTTTAGTTGGTTCCAACTGTTACTGGTAATAGCATACAGTGTCGTCTAATGTGCCCTACGTAATAGCAGCCTTACTCCGAAAGCGTTGATAGCTTAATATTTTATATTGGTTTATTCACATATTCTGCTAAATACAAAAAAGGTATATATGATATGTATATTACTTATTAAACAAGGAAGTCTTGAATATTTTTATAACAAATGGTAAGTCATGTGGTACTGAGATCTGTATACAACAACCCGAAAACATACATGTTTCATTATAATGCAATAGGAGTTATCTAACACCGTTGATAGCAGAGCTTATATCTTTTTCAAACAGGGTAATCAAATACAAGTCATATAGATACATGGACGACGTAGTAAAAGAATATCAGTGTTTTGAAAGTAATCGATTAAGTAATTAAAAAATAGATAGCACTGTAGCATGCAATTTAAACGAAAAGTCTTCAGTACAATTGTTTAATAATGCTATAACAGAGTTAATGCATGTACTATGATTTGCATTATGTTTCGAAGTAATAAGTGAAGCAGAAGATCAGATTCAACTTTTGAGGTTGGCCTGCTTTTATCACTGTTATGAAAGCTAATAAAGCATATATTAACTTATTGTGTGCTATATGATTATGGTCTGAAACGCAACAGGACTTGTACTATGAAAGTAGAAAATTCAACAAACATTTGATATGTGTTGAGGTGCTGTGGAATGCAATCTTCTCTTCCTCTCTACTTGAGATTCAAATGCAATGTGATGAGGTTGTCATTTCTGCCATCTGAGGTGGTTTCACCAGAAAAGTGTGCCTTGAAGTGACTCCAAAAGGTGATGAACTTGAGGACCTTGGCTTGCCTTAATGGCTATTTGAAATCACAATCCTGACAAATGCAGCTGGACTAAGATAAAGTGGTGTAGCTATAGGTGGAGTCTTGAAATTGAGGGGAAATGGAACCACACAAGAGATTGTTTGTGCTTAAGAGAACAATTTTATTTGGCAGGGTCAGTTTCTTTCACTCATCAGGAAAATTAGTGATATCCAAGTACTGATCGTTGGTCATGATGTGATCTAGTTTATGTCAACTTCCAGTGAATTTTCTTAGTAATTGGTAAGGTGTAGTCAAGTGCATATGTGTACTGTCATTCATCAAGGTGTTCAAAGCCCTCCTGTTTTTGTAAGAAGCCTCATAAGAGAAGTTGAATTTGTTTAACTTAGGTGCTCTTATCAAGATAATTAGACTGAGCACAAGTCAATTATATGAATTTTTATAGAACGAAGATTTGTTCACAAATATATAAGGTTTAAAAAAAGGCAAGAAGTTGTTTTATCTGGTGTGGAGTCATATATAAACATTTCAGCATTATCATGGCTACAGTAGGGTGAATGAATCCTTTTAGCTATATTTGGTGGGTGTTAAAAAGCAGCAAGGGTGGAAGTATTATTTCAGTAAAAGCTGAAATATCAGGTAATCCAAGAAATCAAAAAAGCTAACATTTATCAGATGTGCAGGACCAGCTAAATGATCATTGCTTGTAGTGCTTCTATCAACCCAGTTTAAACGTATTAGCCAATGTAGTCCTGCAATACCACTGAAGTAGAAAAAAGGGATTCAAATATCAATCAGATGGCGGGAGCAGATCAGTAATATGTTGGAACAGAAATAGATGATACACTACAGAGTGTGTTGCATGTTATCGAGAATGGTCCCCAGTTTTTTGGGCTAGTACTGAAAACAATGTACATATAACATGAAAAACATTAATTGACTTCATAAAAACAAAGTCGCTCCATCAGAAATGCATTGATTCCATGACAAAAAATCACCTCTACCAATGGGAACTTCACCTTTATGAAGTCACCCTTTAAGTTGACTTCATCTCTAAGAATTTGTTCTAAATGCACCAAACTGTAATTGCATGTTGTTGAACTGGTTCCCTGTTTATTTGGCTAGTAATGTAAAATCAAATGTACATATTACATGAAAAAAAAAGAAGAAAAGACCCTCTATCAGTTATGCATTATTCCAGCACCAAAGAACACTCTTCAATCAATGTGGTCTTCATTGTCCGGAATTCTCCCTTAAAGTTGAGTTCATCCCAAAAGATTGTTCTATATTCATGAAAATGTAGTTGCCTCCATTTAAAAGATGTTTGCATATCCCGCATGTTGACAAAAGTAAAGGAAATCACCGGGTAAAAAAAAAATTCATTCTTAAAGTGAATTCTGTCAAAAATTGTATTGACCTCAGTCTTACTGTTGTATATTTACCAAAAGGGTTGCTATTTAGTAGTTCAGTCATAACCATATTGGTTTTTGCCTGAGGTGGATGAAGGCAATTAGTGTTGGCCGATATTAGCTTTTTCCTATTGCGATAAAGAATTAAGAATTATTGTGATATTTCGATAATGGCAATAGATACATTATTGCTTGGACAATATGTGGGGTAGGTTGATGTGGGGCATAGTATAAGTAAGATCATGTTTTTTGGAATTGTTAGTTGTAGCTAAGAAATGTACTTTTGATGGCAAAATCATTTCCAGCTGAACTACATATTCTTTGGATGATGTACATTGCATGCATAAATGATCTTTTTTATCTTTGGGTTTTGGGAATGTACGATATTTTAGGATTACAAGTTTTGGACATCTGGTGACCCTGTATGACCTTTAGCATAAACCAAATACAGCTGAGATTTTTTCTAAATATGGTAAAGCTGCATTCTCAGTGTGCATATCCAAATTATGTTCCAAGAAAGAAAGGTGAACGTACAAACACACAAACATAAAAAGTATTGCACACACTCCAGCCTCCCACACAAACATTAACATACACATCACGCTCAATACTATTATAATCCACATTTCAATGCAAAAATCAAAGATACACGCAATTTGATTTGGTATGTATCAAAACAAAACATGTGATCATGTACTTTATCACTTGTATTTGGATTTTTGGCAATATATGAAGCAAATCTAAACAAACCTTATCTAACAAAGATCCCCGCAATATACCTTGTTTTCATTGTTGATTTGTTAAATACAGTGTAGCTAACACAGATGTTAATTGCAGGAAAAAAATCTCATTTCAAAATGTAAGACTGGGATATGTACCACTTATGCATATGTTTTGAAGGGAACCTGTAAGGAAAGATGTGAAATACAACACTGAAATTGGAAATCCATTGGGAAAAATTGGGGTTGTGTTCATAATTGATTACATAATGAATCAAACTTTCATCCCTTTGGTCTTCATGAACAATTATTTAGTTCTTCAGTTCTAAGATGCTTCACCATGCAGCACTTGTCAAGTTCTTGCTTCTTTGCTGTTCCGAATTATGAGACATAATATGGCTGTAAAGCTCAGCTTTGTCCAAGCACCAGTTGGCCTGCTGACAGCTGGAAACAGTTTCATTTGTTAGCCATTGGCAGCCCTTTGATGTGTTGATAGAGAAAATTAGAGGAATCAAGCTACAAGTATCCAGCATAGAACGGAGATTATCCTGCAATGAAGAATAAAAAATGCATATTTACTGTACAAGAGCATGTGGCAGAAAACAGAATGAAGGTGCTGTTACAAGGACAATGATGGCAGGAAAAGATGTTTTGAATATGAAAGAAGATGTTTATCAACACATTGGAACAAATTATATGATACAAGATGGTACATGAATTGCTCATAATTTCTCATAGCTGATAGGAGGAACTGGTAAGGTTGACCTTTGCAAACATAAAGTTTGAGCCTACAAATGGTGATCTATTGTTTACTGTGTAACCTGATCCAAGTAGCTTTGTGGTCACTGTAAAAGCTTTCTAAAATTCCACAAGTTACAACAGCAGAGGAGATGTTGGTATAGATATGGTCTAAACATGAGTTGTAGTCAGTTGTTGAAACATCAATTAGCTGTGAAAAATGCAGTGAGTCAACAAAGAAAGAGAGAAGCCTTTGTTTATCTCATGTGTTTTGAAAAAAAGTCAACATTGAAGTCTCCCGCGACAACAGTGGGTAGTGATGCATTGATGAAGTTAAATATGTGTGTGAGTGCTTGTACAAACTGATCCATACTCACAGGTTTGGGTCTGTATATGGCAATAACTTGGATTTTTCAACTAGTGTTGCCGATTGTTGTCAGTGTTATTTCAATATGATTAAAAGTAAATGTCTCCTGTTTTGTGATGTAAATGTTGCTTCTTGTGTTAACCACAGTGCCATATGGAGAATGTATTGTGGAATCCTCTTGTTGAAATTTCTTAAATTGTGTGTATCCTGTTATTTGTAAGTTTTCACCAGTTTCTTTTCTTGAGAGGTGGCATTCTGTAAACAGAAGAACATCAGCTGAAAGGATTGATTTGTCATTCTGAATATCAAGGCATATGTTTTTGCAATGATCTTACATTTTGATGTAGGATTGTTATAGCGTATTTAGTGGGATGTAAAGAAGACATGCATTTCTGCATTGCTCTAGCAGTTCATTCATTTCTTTCACAACGTATGGATCTTCATTAATTTTTTACGGATTAAGGCTGCGAATGAAAAGACCGTTCAATGATGTAACTCTACTTAAAGCAACATAGTGAATGTGACATTGAGACTTACTTCTGACATATCTATGACTACTTCATTTAGGGTATCACCTTGGCATCTATGAACAGTTTTTGCAGCAGCTGGACGAAGTGGAAACTGTTTGCGCAAAATCTCAGCATTTTTATTTCTGCCAATTCTCAACTGCCTTGGAATAACATCAGTGAGTAAATGTTTCTTAGCATGCCTATAGTTTTTCCCCAGAGCTGGGTCATGAAATTGTAGCCAAACAATTATTACTTTCCCTTCATGATTTTGGTCAATATATTTCAGTACACCCGAAGCCCCATTAATCAATCCATCATCAACTGCCACGTTTAAACACAAGTCTACTCTTTGGCCAATTCCAAGGGACAACTCATGGAACAAACCCATTGTTTTTCGTGGTTTTTGGGAATATGTTGCAAAAGCTTTTCTTCCACTGTTTTTGCAACATCTCCTGTAACAATATCTTGTGAAGGAATTTTAACCTTTTCACTTTTCAAACAAGCAAACACATCGTTGTTATGTGCATTGACCTTAATGTTGGTTTGAAATAAATGGGTAGCATTTGTTGGTATGACTCCCAAAGGGAGTTATCTGGTCTTTAACATTATCAAGTCTTCTTTTGTGTGGTTTCCTTCTCTCAAACGATTGAAAACCATGGCAAACGTTTTGTCATCTCTTTGTCGCATGATTTCATCCACTTCAAATGCTGTGAAGTTGTCTTTCCATAGGTTGGTGGCTAAAGGGCCATAACCAATGCTGAAATCATGAAATATCCAGCCATCAAATACTGGCCTCAGTTGAAATAGATTAGCAACACCAATGATGCTAACACCTCCAAACACTGTTTTGGTACCCATTATTTCTTGTAGCCTCTGATCAATGTTTTTCAACATTCCATTACCAACCATAGGTACTTCATCGATAAAAACCACTTTCAAACTGTGGTATTTGATTTGCATAGAGTTCAATCTGTTAGAAGCTAAGGCCTTATAGTGAGAACCTTGGCTAGCTGGTATTCCTAGGGCACTGTATTGTGTTACCTTTAATACCATAAGCTGCCTTACCGGTTGGTGCCATCAAAAGTATGTGAGTGTCATCAGGTACAGTTGAGAAGTATCTAAAGAGTGCATTATAGAGGGCTTTCAGTACTTGCGATTTACCTACACTTGCACCTCCAGTGAAAAATGTGTACATTGTGTCTTTTGGGGGGTTTTAAACCAGTGAAGTAGATGGTAGAAAAACCCTTTTTGCTTTACATTGAGGCGGTTAACAATAGAATGATAGTCAGAATCAGGTAGGCGCGGTTTCAGTAATTCCTCTGTCTTTGGTGTGTTTACAGATACACCAATGTCCTGACCGATATCATATAACTCTTGTGGCTGAAGTGGTCTTTCTTGATCTGCCTTTTCCAGTTTGTCTCTATCTATCTGTTGTACATGTTCAGTGTTTGGTGCAACATTTTGGTTAGTACATTCATCTCCATTCTCTAAAGACTCTATTGCAACATCAGTAACATCACTGTTTTGATTGTATTCTTTTTCTTTTTCCTTGATGGTTGCTTTTAAGGAGTGGTAGTTGACCTGGTATGTTTCAAATAACCCTATGAGCTCTGCCTCCTTTCGCCAAGGAAGAAACAGCATCAATTGCTCTCTGCAGTAATTTTCAACATCATTGCCTTTATGGAAGCGCACATACCTAACGATTTTTCGTTTCTTTTTCTTTCTTTTTATAAAGTAAACTTCCCACTGTGTAGCATTTTGTGTTGGCTTCATGTTCTTGCACATTGGGTTCATCTTCGTTGTTGTCATCAAATTGAGTTTCATCTTGAATATCCTCAGCAGATTTTTTTGGTCGGTGGAAATATCAAACCACGCAGCAAAGTCAGCTAAACAGTAACTTTCTAGTGCTTTAGGCCGGGCAGCATACTTTTTGATTAGTCCCATACATTCAATATCTGTTGAACTATCTGGTAATTGTTCAATGTAAGACAATGGTTTCAGCAATATTGTGCGATCTTCTAGCGGTGATGTGTTGATAAATATGAACTGTCTGGAAGCTTTCCTGAGAGACATTTGAAGAAACAAATAAACAGCCTCTTGAGCACTGATTTCAACATGGTTTAAGAACTTTTTTCCTATGTGTCTCACACGTTGCTTGATATCAAGGTTACCCTCTCTTGCTTCTTTTGTAGCACGTTGCATTAAATTGCTCATTCTTATCTGACCCTTGCTGATGTAAGAGACAATGTACATAGCACAAGAATATGCATCTAGAACATATTGCATGTCCATGTTAGCTTTCCATGTTTCTAGTAAGGCCTTGTTGTAGGCATTAACTCGTATCTCACTTGGGGATCTTTGTAGAAACACTGGAGCAGATGTCAGGTTAAACCTAATGGCACGAATGTACTGTTCTTCTGTGGTTTCAAGGATTTGAAGCATTTCTTGAAATGTAGTAGAGACATCTGCTAACTTCAGGCCATCTAAATAGCATTTCACCTTGTTATACAGCTATGGCAATTGTTCTTTTTCTTCATTTGTCACATCTCCTAATGGAGTGAGAATGATCGTCTTTGGCATTGGTGGAATTGGAAAGCCAAACCTACAAACACCCTGTCTTTTCTTTGTACATGTTTTTGCATGACTGTGTGATTGCAAGTTAACTGAATGATTGACAGTTGGTGGTGGTTTCTTGCATGTGACAGAGTTTGTTGCATCATCATACACTGGGGCATCTCTGATCCATGCTAGCATGTGAATGTGAGCAAAACCTCTTTGCTGAAATTCTACTCTGTAGAAGTGATCGATCGTCTCAACAATTGGATGATATGAGCTCTGCAATACATCATTGATAAATCTACGTACCATATAATCAAAATGTCTTGCACATGTAACTGGGTCACTCTGAATGAGATCTGACTTTTCTTGCCATGTCATGTTCAACAATTCATTGTCTGAAAGTTCTCTTTGCTGGACTATTCTGCCCAGAATACGGAGCAGATGTAACCATCGAGTCTCTGCAGCTGAAAAGGACAAAAACCATGTTAGAATTCCTAACTGTCTGACCATTGCAAAAAGCTCTTTTTTGGCTTTTTCCCAGTAAGGAGGAGAACCTTTCAGTGTTCTGAACACCCTGTAGCCCTCATGAAGTGAAAGTAATTGTTTGCACTTGTTCCATATTCTTGAAGTGTTCTGCAGTTAGTTTTTTCCCTTTTGTCTTTTTCTTTCGTAAACTAATGGTTGCTTTCTGCTGAATTTGACGTAATTCGCACTTACAAATATTGCTGTAATGAACTTTAAGTTTAATTTGTTCGTGGTGTGTCCAGAAAATAGGGTTGGAAAAGCTACTTCTTCTGAATACTTATCCTGGAACAACCCTAGTGGACAATTCCCTTCACTTGGGGCAAAGCAATATGCAAGATTGTCATCTTCAAAATTTGGAGTAAGCATGGTATCTAGTGTGCCTGTTGCTTCAATGTCTTCTCTTTGTATTTCTGTCCATTCTTCATCACAATCCAGTTCCACTTCAGTTTGCTGAACTGTTTCTACTGTTGTATGTTCTTGTGGTTGTAATATGTTTTCAAAGCCTACATCTGGTTGATCACTATCTATAAATTCTTCCCAATCATTTTCAATTCTTGGAATGAATCTGTCCAGGTGTCTTCAACTGTTAGACCTTCATCTTGATATAGCTGGCTATTTTTTACAAGCCATTTAGCAGCAGCGACCACTTTCTTTGGCCTTATGTTTTGACTTTGTACTGAGTGATTTTATGATAACTTTCTCTTAAATTTGACTGGGATGATTTCGCCGTCATCCAATCTACGAGGCAGTGTTCTTACAGTTGTTGATACATCAGCAGGTACATTTACTATATTTCCTTTCATGGTTTTTGACGTCCTCTAGGCAATTCTCTCATTTGCATGAATGGAGTACGAAGTGCAACAAGCCTTTCTTCTAGAGAGTGTAATTGAAGTTCATCTGGGACTTCAGGCAGATACATGTTATTGTCTAATCCTAGAAGCGGTGTTCTTCCAGTTTTGACATAAAGGTTACATGTTCTACAGATATACTTCTGTTCATTTTCTGGAAGCCATGATTTACTTCCTTCGCTACTTGATTTTATACGATTTGTGGAGACAACGCTTTCCTTGTACCATAACTGTTCTCAAGAACAGCAAACATATTTTGGTCCAACTGAAACAGACTGCCAAAAATGTTGTTGTACTGCTTGAAAAGATTTGGTAGAAGTGAATGCACTTTCATCAGTAGGCATTTTTTGGTTGATCAGTTGTTCCAAGTTGTTGCATATCTCCTTTTTTGGCTATCTTTTCCTTTGCTTTGTACATGGCTTCTGTAAGCAGGGACTGCATTCTCACTCTGTTGTGGTTCTTTCTTTCATGTTGCAGCTGCCATTTCTTGCTCTAACAGCCTTAGTGCGTTGAAGTTTTTTTTGTCTTTCCTGTACCTTAAACTTACTATCTTTTCTTAGATTCTGAATCCGGATAAAATTCTTTTCTATCTCGTTCTTGGAGTAAGATGTGCATGTTCTTAAATTTTGCATACGTTTCTTATTAGATTGTTGTTCTAATGTCACATACTCCTTTTTTTTCTCAATGACAGAACTCTGTGAGCATTTTGTGTTCTTTCATTTAGTTTGAATAACACATTTCTCCTTGCTGCTGTAATTCTGCTCTGATTTTGCTGTTGTTCCTTAACTTTGTAAACTGCCTTTTTCCTCAGTGTTTTCAAACGTCTTACATTTTGCTGTTGTTCCTTAACTTTCTAAACTGCATTTTTTCTCAGTGTTTTCAAACGTCTTACATTTTGCTGATGTTCATTCTTTTTGTAAGCTTCATTTTGTCTGATTGCTTTCATTCGATCAACATTTTGCTCTTTTTCTTTAATTTTGTAAGTAACTCCCAAACTTGACGGACATTTTGTTCTCAAGTTATTGCAAAAATACTTGTTTTTGACCCCTGATTGACCTTTGTTGACCTTGGATCACATGACCGTTATGTTTTGAAACGACCCCTTACCCCATTCACTACTCCGAAAATATTAACCATGTTGGACCCTGTCAATGGGAGTTATTGCTTGTTTTAATATTTTGGTTTTTGGCCTGTAACTGACCTTTGGTGACCTTGACAGGCACCAAAAACAATAGGGCACATCTATTCAATGTGGTACTCATATACACCAAATATGTGATTGGTCCAAGCTTCCCTTCTTGAGATACCGTGTTTACAAGCGAGTCGTCACACACACACACATACACACACATTTCTCCGCCTGCATGAATGCATAGGTTACGATTATGTACCCCCTGCTTTTATCACCCACACTCCTCCACTCCACCCGCCTTCTTCAATTCAATTCCAAAATGTACTGGTTAAAGTACATTGTTAAAGCATGCATAAGTTAAGCGACAAAATATTTATCCACAAACATATTCCCTGTGTGGTTTACCGTTTTAGTGAAAGCCTCTTGACTTGTCAACACTCTTTATATGTTAAGCTAATTATGCTGTGCTGACCGAGGCTGTTACCATTTGGTGTTCAGAAACTTGCATTTGTTTATCATATCACAACAACCCAGAAATCATAGCCATGTGCTATGTTTTGTTACCATACAAGGTCACACTATCCATTTCTGTAAGGGTACTTCGGATATTTGATACGGATCAAATTCTATCACTCCCACTTAGAGGGTTGTATCATTGTTATCGAAGCATTTTTTAATTGGCAAGAAATTTAATTGGCAAGAAACTGGAATTGTTGTAAATTAAGGTCTGCCTCGTTTTAAGTCATATTTTCCTTTATTTTTCCTTAAAGGGCAATAGGGGTATAATGCTACAAGCCTTGTACAAGTTTTTCCTTGTAAGGGCTCTGCCACTATATAGAATATTTTTTAGACTAATCTGCTAGAATTAACCAGCTAACGAAGCATCACTGGTAAGAAAATAGTAAATGGTGAACTTTGAGGCTAAAATAAACAAAACATTAAATGACCAAAAAAAAGGTTGCACATTTGGAATAAGTGTGAGGTTAGTGGGATGCTACGGTGATATGTATTAATTTCTGTAGGTGCACAAACAAAAGGGGCAAACTAAGAACAGTTAATGATAATATGTGCCTTGCATTGGACACGATAGCCTACATGCAAATAGACTAGCCAACAATTTGAACAAGTACAAATATAACTTACCTGCCAACAATAAAATTTTGGCCTTGTACCAAGAGTCCCGGTCTTGTAACTGTGAATCCATCTGTTTCATCATCGTTGTCAATTGCCAGCCATTGTATACCATGTATGCTTTATTAGGAACAAAATCAAGTTCATGCTCCGGGTAAAAATTCTTAATGCGGTTTACATTAACAATTTCACGTTCCTGATCTTTAAGGTACCTAATGTTTGCATAAGAAATTGCCATTTTGTTTGCTAGTCGACGATAGCTTTCCTAAAATCACGCGGCTAAATATAGGTGTAAACTTGAGTATAACTAGGCTAGGCCCCTATAAGCTACGCAAGTATAACGTTAGGATATGTCTAACGTGAGTAAATGTACCATGTACAAATGCGATTCTGCGAAGCTTCTGTTGGCGTATGTGGTTTGCGGTTTCAGAATTTATAAATTTAGCGCTTACGCAAGACAAATTGTCAAAGTTCAAATTTAGTCGGATCATACCATTTTGCACTAGGAAGGCATTATGCCTTCCAATTGTTAAAATCGTCGAACAATTTATAACATAATTTTGTTAAATAAATTTTAGCTAATATTTAGTAAATATTTCATATTTTTAATCATTGCGGTACAAAGTTTAATCATAACAGTGATAAATATGACAAACATATATTTTACAGCCCTCATAAGTTGGCTCATTTAGCATTTACAATATATTACGATACGGTTACTGCTTACATTATAATATTCTCGATAATTACGCCTAAAATAAAAGCATTCTTGTGTATTTTTCATCTGAATCTTGCATTCTTGCCTGGTCAGCTATAGGTTTATTATTTTTCTTGTTTCTTCGAGAAGTTATCTCATGTACGTGCAGTTTTGTAAATACAACATTTATTTAACTTTTATTGAACGGTAATACGGTTTTGTTGCGTCGTATTGACATTCTTTGGACATTGTATAGATACTGCTAAACGTGTAACCCTAGCCTAGCCGGTGGTATGGAAAGTCGTTAACTTTTATACACCGTGCATATTTTTTACGTACAGGCGTCCTTTAATGTACCAAACGAACTTCGTTGGACTCATACTAGCCTAATACACTAGGCTAGGCTGGTCTCGGTATGTACAAGAAATATTCAGAAGTTCGAATCTTAGATATTGCTGTAGGCCCTAGACAAATGGATCCACATCGAGAAAGGAAAATTAACAATGTTTCTGTTAGACCTAAGAAAAAATATAAAGGTTACTTTGAACCTCAAAATTCTAGTGATGAAGAACCAACCATTCCTCGGAGGACCCTGGATCGTTATAAAGGCAGCAACACTCTCAAGAAGGGACAATTAGAAAACAATTGGTCGAGAGATTTCAACAGTTCCACTTCCAGTGAAGATGGTAGACCTAACGATGATGTCCTTAGCAGTTATGGTGAAATGGTAAGAAAACTTAATCAACATGATATTGATAGGTCCGAATTGTCCAATATTTATTAGGTCCAGACCCAATAGTTATGCTTAGGACATGCCATGTAACTTACTGGCTTCTAGACATTTATTCCCCCTTCAAATCAACCAAGTTGCCTCACACCAAACCATCATTTAAAAAATGACAAATATTTAATTTTCGGCCGTCAGAATGCCAAAATGATACCCTACTATCGTGTAGGTGTAGCAAACATTGCCTGTGGTTATCTTTACCTGTGGGGAAACTCTACACTGTAAAAACAAGTGTTTAGCTTGTAAAGACTAATTAAACCCTTTTTTGTAACAGCTTGAACATGTCAAGGAGTTTAGGTTAAACACATGATAGTGTAAAGGCTAAACACTATGTTTACTTCACCTAAACACTTTGTTTATTGTCCTACACATGTTGAGATGTTTAGAATGAAAACACTTTGACACGTTTACAGGTTGTAACATATTTTGAACACTGTAATATATTTACTCTAAACACAATAAAGCATTCACTCTAAACAGGTTGTTTAGTTTGCATAGAAAGATACATACAATTGTACAAAAAGTGAAAAAATATGACGCATTAAAAGGCTAAGATAAAAACAAAATACCAAAACATCTCAGCAAAGTAAAATGTGGCTCTGCAGAAGTTTTCATTGCGTTTTAAGAACTTCTTAAACTGGTTATTTATTGTCTCTTTGTTTGCTAGTCTTGGGGTGTCCAAGACTGGTATGCAAAATATTGTTGGCGGACATCATCCGTACAAACATGCATTATATCACAGTGTACTTGTTAACACTTACCAAGAACATACACTCAATGTGAACATACAAAAAGCTAATACAAAACCATGATTCTGGAAGACCCCCCCCCCCCCAGCACTTTTATACAGGGATGATTTCCAGGAGGAACGCGGTCCTACCACTAATCGGCCAAAGCCAAAACCTCCGTAAGTGCGAGGGTCGGAATTTGATATACGTTTCCATATGTTCCAGCTCAACAGTAGTGAAATAGGAAAAATCCAGTAGTAGGTTAAATAAAGAGAGTAACATACAACATAATAAAACAAACATATTAAAAATTAACATGTTGCCATAGCAACGAACATTAATTGGCGCGAGGGACGGAATGATAAAAACTGGGTGTGCATGCACTCCAAACATTTGACGTATTATTATAAAATTTAGGAGGAATCTATATCCAATCATACCATTTATAACAAGATAAATTACTCTTCTGATATTAACTGAAATGGGTTTTAAAAATCTCCTAGCTAACTCAGGTTACTCTTTAATTTCACAAAAAAGTCAGCGCGAGGGACGGAATTGCTGTCTAAATTTATTAATTACAGAAAAAGCTGTTGTCAATTCTGTTTGTCATTGCCAAGCTCCCACAAGAAGTGGGAATATTATCACAAATTACACAATCCAATTAATGAACACACATTCAAGGAACAGATGGGGGTAGGGGTGGTGATGGGGGTGGGATGATGGGTGAAATGTAGGTCAATTATAATCCAAATTGAAATTCATTCCATCACTCACCACTCAAATGCCTTGCTCAATAATAATTAAGTCACCTCCATCCAGCACTTCCCCCGAAATGAGGAATCCACCTTTATATTGTAGGTGAATACAACAGTGTGGGACAATATATCATTTTTAAATTTGGAAACTGAAAACTAATTTACTGTAACAAATTCAACATTTATACTTTATACAAGGAAAGAAAGTCACCATTTTAAGTCAAATTGAGAATTCACATATTCATTAACAAAACTCTGCTTAGATTCGGATCCAAACAGCATATGAACGAGTTGAAAACTTCTTCCCCCATCATGACGTTAACTCATTAAGTTGTCATTAACAAGAAAAATTAAGTACTGTACACAACATACATCAATGCAATTTCATATAAATTGGAACATTAACATGTCAAACTCTTGGATATGATGTAGATTTGGAAATCAACAAACAGCTCACCAATGTGCAAGGAATTGATATGAATGCTTACAATTCATTACACAAATAATGGTCTCTGGTTCAGCATACAGGGAAAACAGGGGCTATCTTTCCTTTCACCATATCCCTTGAATACCACAGTAGGTTTTTTGCCTCTGGTCACTTCCAATACTTCCCTGTTTTTGCCATGGCATTAACTTGTGAATTACTGACAATTATGTTTTCCACCTCGCCTGGATACAACTGACCATCATATTCAACTATCACCCACTCCCCCACTTTCCATGGTAACTGATCATTATTAACCAGCTGACTAGCAATTTGATCTTCATCCCCATTCTCCTCAACCTGACCACTGTTTTACACTTTTTTCAGATTAGGATCTGCTTCCTGATGATGGCTCACCACTATCTGACTTTCAACCCCATCATTTAAGTCATACAACTGCTCCCTAAGCATCTCTTCAACTGGTTCACAAAACTGACTCTGTAGGAAGAAAGTCAGTTTGCTGTTACCATTACTGCATGTACGGTCAATAAAATGGACCTTGCGTGTACCTGCTACTTCAGGTACCTTGTCTGGCATAAAAGGCATGGTTATGCCATATGCAGTTACATAGAATGTATCTGTTGCATTCACTCTATATTGGCATATTCTGCAAACTGCTTGGCACCAGTGATGACAGTTTTACCTGCTTTGACATCACTGTACACACTTCCCCCCACCCCATCTACTGGCCCTTCCCATGGTGAGATTCGAAATAACTCCATGTTATACGAATGTCACATGGGTACTGGGTGGCAGGAAGTTAAAGCAATATTTTGATTTAAATTGACTAGCACAGCCATCGGACCAAAAGTGAACCTCATCCAGATTTGGAACAAATTGTTGGACCTTTTCAATGATAGCTTTATTGAAGTGCAAGGCCAAGAACTTGTCATGTGACATGTAATCACTGATGACACAGAAGGTTTTGCACTTCACTTCCTCACCTTCGGCGTACCATGCACAAACAGTGTACAATGTGAAATTCTCGTAGCCAAAGTATGCCGACTGTATTTCATTCTTTTGGGTGTTAGCATAGTTCTCGCTGAAGTCCACTTGGATGATAGCACTGTTTTTTCCTGGAAGTGCGTTGAAGTTTGCAAGTTGAGCATGCTGTGGAATTCTGCTATAGTTGTGTCGTTGAAATTTACGCGTATGTTCTGCCAACTATTTGTATTTGCAACAGATTAGGACTACGTCCCTCGCGAAAATGTTGATTACCCATAATGCACCAATGATATTTTTGTTAAGTTTCTTTCATCACTACAGATGTTCAAGTCACTGATAGTTCATACTTTGCAGATTGGGTAAAAAAATGCGAAGGAAGGAATTTTGAACCATTTTTTCATATTTTTATTCAATTTTATTGCCAAAAAATTCAAAACTTTTCCAATAAATAATTTGCACTACAGATGAACATCATATTACAGAAAACCAAATTTACCTCAGCCATCCTAATTTTCAGCTAGGTAAATTGGACTAAATTCCGTCCCTCGCAACCTAGTGCGCATCTTTTTAGATTGGAACGATCAACCTCTATATCACTGATAACTAAATTTTTCGGATTTTGGTTTATTTATTATAAAGTGTCAATTAGTACTGCCATGAGCCCAAAATGAATTTCTCCCAGAGAAATAACTTGACTTTTGGGATTTGAGGATGAAAAATGTTGGCTTTGGCCCGAAAAGAAAAGCTTTGTGGTGGTTTCTCTCGCATCGGTATTGTTTTGAACCAAGACCAGCCAACCGCCCCCCGCCCCACTATAAAAATAGGAAATCTTAAGTGCTTTTATACCATTTAAAGGCAACTAGAATTCGGGTTAAACTCACAATGTCAAATATAGCCACAATATTAAAATGTATATACCAGCAAATCAACCTTTAATGTAGCTCTGGTAAACTCATACATACAAACACACAAAAGTCAAAAGAATTTAATAAGTTGTTGATGCTGCTAGCATCGGACCAAAAACTGTAGCTTGATGCAGATGCTTGGCCTTTGCTTTCCATCTCCACAATCTTCTTCTTTAATTAACTGAGAAGAAAACATACAATAATTGTTGCTTTTGCGGCCATCGTATGGAACAGTTTTCATTATATACGTTTCAAAGAGTCCCAGGACGCGTGATTTTTTTCCCCAGGATGGTTGTGGGTAATTGACATAAAGTAGGCGTGTTAAATGCATTCCTGTACAATGCGACTGCTTAGTGTATACAAACCAGACAGGGTTTGGAGCAGGCATGGTTTGATCGCATTTAAGTATAGTATCACGTAGATGATGTGGTCTGCAGTACGTGTGTCTTGTACAGGTAGGGATATCCATGGCACAAGCTTGAGAGGACCAAACTCCCTGGCCGTGGCCCTGCGTGGGTGTTGTATTGATTCTGTGCACAATAAGGCTAAGCGTAGAGGTCACGAAATTTGGTACCATCTATATACTACAGTATTACTACTGGCCTATTACTAGTTTGTAACTTTTACGAGGGTGAGTAAGTGAGTTCATTCTTCATAGTCAAGTTTCGTTTACCTGTAGCCTTGGGAATGCATCCAGGTTTTCATATGGAAAGGTCCATGTTATTTTGCTCTCCGTCATGGCGAACTAGGACTAGGAACTAACAAAAACCGATGGCCATATCCAGTCGACGTACGTGTGATTCGCACTAGCCTTATAATAAGTCATATAGGCTAGGTTAGTACAGTGCATGCACGCGATATCCAAGTTGTTGTGTGATGTACGAAGCATGGTGCGGTATTTGTAACAATAGCAGTATAGTACAGTGCATAGGTCATACCAAACTTTCCTGAAGTAGGCCTACTGCACATGTGCACTGATTGAGATCTACACGCCTCCTTTATGTTAATTACCCACAACCATCCTGGGGAAAAAAATCACGCTCCCTAGACCTGAGAATGTATCTGGGGGTAGTCCAAATCAAACACATAGTATGTTGCAAGTAGCATCAAAACGGCAACTGTGATATTGTTTGTCTGGCAATCGATACATACCCCATCGCCAAGAATGTGCATTTTACGTGACCCGCCATGCGGGATCCAAAACGTGACGGCCAAACGGCACTACCGAATCATCCCATTCTGATAAACGTAACTCAAGTCAAGCGAGCCAAAAAAATAAATATGCCCACCGACCTGCAGAGACAAACCCCCAACCACCCACTCAAACATTCAAAAACCCACAAAAGGACGACCAGCACGCAGCGAAACGAAACACCCCTTCCCAGCACACCACGTACCGTCCAAAAAAGGCAGCCCCAGATAAGCGGCGAAAATCGCCTTTGACATGAAGGCGGATGTGACACTCCACCGCCTACAGGACTGCCTGCCAACTGGCAAACTTCCACCTTAAAACAACATCACATCTATTCCTCCAAACAAGTTTTTTTCACAGTGGAGCAAACCAAAATAATACGGTGCAACACAGCAAGCGAACAAACTGGAGGGTCTACCCCATATAAAATAAAATACTGTCATACCGACCGTGAACGGTCTCCCGTTACACGGTCGGTCCAGGTCTGGAACCACTCCCATAAGTTTAAAAAAAAGCAACAATACCAAATAACATGAGCGGTACTCTCTAAGCTGTCACAGCCGGTCCTTGGGCACAGTCCATCACCCAATCGCCAATGATACCTTTTTAGGTTGGTCACCAAGGCACCGTGTGCAATTCTCCAGGCAAGATCACGGAGCCTGCAACCATTCAGCCTTGAATGCACCGAACGCCCCTTGAACTGGCCATTGCTGCTGAAACTCGCAATGTGAGGAGCTGTGCGTGCTGTTGTTTCCAGCTCTGCTTGCATGTCTGCATCTGCAACATCCTGTTAAGATGATAAATAATACCTCTGTTGTTATACTACACTCATAGGCGTAGAAGGCGGTTATAAGTTATTTTTCGATAACATTTTTAGGACGAAGGTGCTCAGCCCCGCTTATGACTACACTTAAAGGCATTGAAGACTTGCCCCAAACCGCGTGCGGCCATCTGAAAAAGTTAACTTTCTGTTGCTTGCAAGTGACGTTTTCTTCGTGTCGCTACAAAGTGCAGACAGTAATGAAACGTGTTACCTTGTTATCTTTAGCTGGACCTGAGATGTCCATCGCTTTATCGTTTATACACTGTGCTGTGGGAATTTACCGCAGCTGTATGTACTGACTATACACTAGTGTCTAATTACCGACGGTAGCAAGCTGTGTGTGTATTTTCTGAGATCGATGGTCATGTCTAACACTTCTGTTACACCTCATTCAAAACTAGGTCATATTACCGGCATTAGACGTTTCTTTTTGCGCGAGTCTTCACACACTTTAAGGGGAGGGGGTGTCCCCCTCCCCTTTGGCGAAAAAATTGAATTTTAAGGCCTCTAGATGCAAAATGGTGCAATGTTTCAGCTCAAATCATGCAAAAGAATATTGATAATTATTTTGTGCAATAATTCTATTCACATCAGAAAAATGTAATCCTATATATACTCAATTATTGATGCAAGGAAAATGCGAACCTAAAGAGATACTTTTCTCAATATATATAATTTACAACCAACTAGGTTCAACTTCAACTCAAAAGTTTTAACTGTAAGAAGGATAATTTGGGGAATCAGAGATAAAAAGATCAAGGGAATTGCGGACCTATAGAGTTCCCCTTCGTTTGGACTGTAGAAGTCTGTTGACAACCAAACTGGGAACCCAAAGAGTTAACGGTACTCTCACATCATTGATTTTGGCATATTTGGTATTTGGTTCTCTTAGAGTCTCACTAAAAGTAAAGCTAAAATCCCATTAGTGAGGCCCGGAGGAGGGTGCGATAATTATCACTAGCGTATCTCTCCAAGTCACTGGTGTTTGCTGCATATATTTTTGGGGGGCACTTGGGCCATGGGGGGTGTTTGAACACCCAAAACACCCCCCTTGGCTACGCGCCTGATAACATAGGCATAATGAATGCTTTTATCTGCAAGATATTTAAAATCTTGTGTTCAGTGTTGTTTGCAAAAAAAGAGGTTTTGACTCGAGCGGTCGTTGCCTAAAAAATAAATACTTTAATACTATAATAACGTGTTATCGTGTTAGCAAAGTATGATTAGTAATTTTAAAATCGAGGTCAAGAAAAATTGTACACAAAAAATTTGAGGCATAAAAGGTCAGCAGAAATAAATTTCGTGAATGGACAAATCAAAATTTTTGCCTCGATAGAGTAACCTCACGTGTTATGCACGGGGCTATTATGGGCTTCCCTCAGGCAGCCCAGAGGCCTTATACACGCCCTGTGCTACGCGATAATTTAAACACAATTACCATCTATGTTTCTTAAACTATTATGCCGCCGAACTTCGCCAAAACCTTTTTTGGCAAACAAAAAATAAAGCATACGGGAGGGGGGGGGGGGTTGAGCGATCACCGACATCTGACATAAAGGTCGTCATCAATTTTTCAATTTTTGTTTTTGGGTCAAAATTTTTTTTTTTGGTGACGGCCAATAGGGGGGGCGCGCGCCTGTTGCGCCCCCCTGGATACGCCCCTGAATAAACATATTTCACTAGCCATAATAGTCTGTAAGAATACCAGGACATGTGACTACTCTATATCTGCAGATAAACGGCTGTGACTTTGTACAACTGGCAATCAATGCATTTGGAGACAATGCATCTATTCCAATTGTGTATATCTCTGAATAGGCATGTCGTACGTGATATATGTCCAATTAAAAACGATGAAAAAACGATGAAAATATTAGCCATGTCAAAGAAAATAATTCTCTTACCCCAAATCCAACGTTTTCTTTAAAAAGAACCTACCGTTATGATTTGATGGGGATTTTTGTGACCCTAATTCCCTGGGAATTTGCAAATCCCCGTACGCTTCAATGCGCGTTGACATAATGAAATATGACAGATATTTGTAAACACATCAATCACGGACACACGAGCTGCATTATGAATATTCATATTTATCGCGTGTCTTGCGGTTGAGTGCACTTACGCATTGGCTGTTTAAATGAATGAAGATAGCTAAAACACACATTACGAAAATGGCCATCAACTGTGGATGAATGAAGTAAAGTTTGAACATGCGCAGTTTGAGCAATATATTTTACACAACGTTGATGGGGAAAATATATCCGTCAAGAAAGCGGTTTTAACTTAACTACCACAAAATAATTTAACATTTTGGCAAAGCTCCCAATGAAAATAATAACGTCGTACAAGGCAATCTTGTCCTACAGGAAGAGCTGTTTGACTATTGTCGTCTCAAACTTGCCTAGTTGTATTAAAATGATATGCAATTTGCCTTCACACACAAAGTCTATGTCATTTGTTTCCAAAAGAAAGGATTTAAATTCAGCTACATTCCTGTATTTGTATTTTCGAACGTAAGGCATAGTACTGTTAAGCCGTGCCGCGGTAGTGTATGGGGTTCACAACTTCTTTTTTCTCTGTAGATGTTGTTGAAAAAAATCTGATGGTCTTTTACGATCGTATTAAAGTATAAACATTATTCCTTTATGATTTTTTCCTCAAATTATTTGGGGAAGGTTTCGAGTGGAGGGTTGAACTTGTAGGGGGGGGGGGTGATGGACAGTTACTAGAAATTAAGTTACCTACGATAACTTTTTCATGACAGCGTGGGTGACCCTTTATTTTCACAGGATTTTGAAGGGTTCAGAGTGGATGGGGTTGGGTGGCAGGTGTGGGGCAGGTAGTCACAGTGGGGAATGAAGAGGGATGTTCATTTGTTCTTTTCCATGCTTGTCATATATGACTTCACATATTTGTAAAGGTAATCTGCATTCCTCAGAAAATATACTATCAGACTAGGGTGGTCAGCAGAAATCAAAATGTTCTTTAATCCTTAAATACAATTCGTATGGATATTTCATGGTCATTCCAACAAAAGAACTAAGTTTACTATAGTAAGGTATGGTATGCATGCTGGTTACCTTTACAAAAGACATGTGTCGAGGACAATATGTGCAACAATAAAAATTGTATGACAACTTCATTACAATTTCCAATTTATTATAAACATCACTTCTTACATTTTACAACTTAATGCTCGCTACAAATATAATACAAAATAGTCCTGTGAGCATGATTCTTTCTCATATTAACTACATATTCCAGGACGACTGGGTGCATTCCAGTGATGAGGACAGCACTATATATGATGCACAATAGCCTAGATGTACTCACAATTCTACATAAAGCATGTGAACTTTGTTCAAAAACTAACATCACACATTGCTCAAATAATAAATCTACCTTAATTCACTGTTATGACAATGGAGCCAGCAAAGAAACTATCGATAAAAATTTCCTCTTCAAATTGCCGTGACTACCATCAAAACTGTGTCTGATTCCAAGTATCAAAACAACCTGTTTCTCCATCTCAAGTTTTCTGACATGAAGATTTGATGGATTTATGACAAATGTAAAACAATGTACAGAAAGATTACAAGTTTTTAATTGGAAGTGATGGGTGGCCTCCTCCTCCCCTAATAGCCACCCCAGTTCCTCTTCATTTTAGTATTTTCTTTTTAATTCTTTGTATATTTTATGGCAATCATCACAGGTTCAAAAGAAAGCTAAACATACTTCTTATAACCCTATACATCTTATATCCTTATAAATAAAACGTAAAACCTTATACAATTTTTATAATGTTATAAAACTTGTGATATGGCCGGCTCCTCTTTTATAGGTACCCCAGTGAAAATAAAATGTGATAGATTATTTTAGGTTTATTACTTTTTTTTGGGGGGGGGGAGGGTTATAGAAATATACCAAACAAGCTGTTAATTCATAATGATGCTTCATTCTAACAACGAAGCGCACAATATACACTCTATTCCACATTGATGATTGTTGTATTATCCCATTAAAATTATGGAGTCAAAGTAAATAAATAAGTTGGAAACTAAACATAATGAAAACACACTGTAAGGCATTCAAACAAACTTATCCTGGCCCTTGCTCGGAAAAGCTGCCTGAACACAATAACAATGCTTACCTGGCTATTACTATAATGAGGGCGTAATACAAAAAAATAAATACAAATACACTGTAAGGCATTCCAGACAAACCATCATGGCCCTTGCTCTGAAAAGCTGCCTGAACACCAGTCCAATCCTTAAATGGCTATTACTAAAATGAAGGCCTAATATTTTTTAAATGCACTATAAGGCAAACAAACAAACGTATCCTGGCCCTTGCTCGGAAAAGCTGCCTGAACACCAATGCAATGCTTACCTGGCTATTACTATAATTTGGCCTAATATAAACAATTAAATCAAAATACACTGTGAGGAATTCAAAACAAACCATCATGTCCCTTGCTCTGAAAAGCTGCTTCAACACTAATACAATGACTACCTTAGAGCTCCCAAAAGAACTCAAGCACTCACAATTCATCACTATTCCTAAGAAGAGCAATGCTACTGACTGTACTGACTATCGTACAATAAGCCTGATGAGTCACGTCACAAAAATACTACTGAGCATCATCATACGTCGAAATGCAAGGACTATTGAGCAAGAGATAGGAGACACCCAATCAGGATTCAGACCTGGAATGGGAACTAGAGAAGGTCTTTTCAATTTTCTTTTCAATTTACGCATCATCCTTGATAAATATTTGGAGATCGGTCAAGAAGTACACATATGTTTCATAGACTACGAAAAGGCTTTCGACAGGGTATACCATAAGGACATTATGAACTCACTCAAGAAACTGGACATTGATGAGAATGATCTCAAGTTGATACAGACATTATACTGGGAGCAAACAGCATCAGTCAAATTTGAGGAAGGACAGTCTGATGTATTCACCATAG